>PVJA010026859.1:0-29213 GCA_004027025.1 Myocastor coypus | reverse complement strand
GCAGGATGGTTCAGTGGTCTAAAGCACCTGCTTGGGGAAGCTTGGGTGGCTTCAGGGACCGCGGTTTGATCCCTGGCACCACATGCTGCGCCAGCCCTGCCCTTGGGGCAGGCTGAGCCAGCCATAAAAATGAGTGAATAAACAAACAAAGGTTCTGAAATGAGAAAATAAATAAATAAATAAAATTTTAAAAAAATAAGGCCACAGTAATAGAACTCAGACAATTATTAGCTGGCACAAGACTTTTAATACTAACCTCTGCCCAGAGGTTTTTATTTATTTATTTGTATGTATGTATGTATGTATTTAGAACAGTGTCTACAGGGTCTCACTACGTAGATCGGACTCATAATGATTCAGTCTCCCAAGCACTGGAGTTACAGGTGTAGGCCACCAGGTCATCTCAATTGCTGTCTCAGGGTGCCCTTGGGGTGGGCCCAGCACTGCAGGCCAGGGAGGCAGGCTGAATCCTGGCCCGTGTCCCTTGCGTCTGCCTAAGCAGGCACTTTATTTTTAAGAATTTTATTTATTTATTTTCTTGTTTCAGAACTTTTGTTTATTTATTTTTATGGCCGTCTCAGCCTGCCCTGAAGGTAGGGCTGGCGCAGCATGTGGTGCTGGGGATCGAACCGCGGTCCCTGCAGCCACCTGCAGGCACTTTAGACCAATGAGCCATCCTGCCAGGTCCTAAGCAGGCACTTTAATCCACTAAACTATCTGGCCGGATAGATACAGAGGCCTCCCTAAGAAATAAAAAATCTCCCTATTTAAATTATAACAATAGCCATCAAATAACGCTAAAGATGTCTACATTTTTCTGACCATTGGGACATTAACATTTTAATTTTTATCTTATAAGCACACAAGAGACCAAATCTTTATCTGAGGGGTTCTTGAAAGAACGCTAAAAGAACATGAGGTAGACGGACACATGTTTGGAAGATCTGGGGGACTAAGGGTGCTAGCCTGTTGTGCCTGTCAGCTAAAATATTATCAGGATAACTGGAGACTAACATCTGCTGTGGGCTTAGGAGCCCCTTTTCATAGCTAGCCTAGCTCTCTCCATTTTTATATTCCTTTTTTTTTTTTTTTGCAGGACGAGGGTTCAAACTCATGACCTTGCACTTGCCAGGCAGGCACTTGTGCTACAGAGCTATCTCCCTGGCCTCTATATTCCTATTAGTTACTCTTTTTTGGTGGTATTTCCCGGCTGATCAAAAAAAGACTTCTTAACCAAAATTTCTCTCCTTTCTCCTCTCCCTTCTCTTTCTCTCTCTCTCTCTCTCTCACACACACACACACACACACACACACACACACACACACACACGGTCAGTTAAAGCTCCTAAGAGGTTACTTTTGGAGCACATAGAGGCCTCTAACTCCTCTAGTTTTTCTACTTTTTGTCATCTGTTAGGACAGGTCACTCACTATCTTGCTTGACCACATAACTTCTCTGGGGACCACGGCAGAAACTTCCCTCTTTAGTTAAGCTCCTGTGTGCAGAATACACATCGGTGGACACCTGTCCCCTCCTGTCTACTTGTGTTTGTCACTACTGGGTGCTCTCCGGCTTTGCCACGCTGCTAATCCTGAGCTAAGACCATGAGCGCCTGCCTCCCAGGCCCCTACCTGCACTGTCCTCCGACTTCTTCCTTTCCAGCCCATCCCCCACAAGCCCCTTCCAGGGCAGCCACCGTACTCCAAGCTGCTTAAAACCCTCCAAAGGGCAGGCAGCCACTGCTGAGTTCCCATGATGCCCTAGGCCTCCCCCACAACTTGAGGCCCAGTATGCGCCTGGTGAATTCGAATTTTTCAAGACTCAAGAGGCTGCTCTGGCCACCTGGCTGAGCTATTTTGAGAATGGGATGAGTAACATTTGCCAAGAACTCTAGCACAGGATCTGGCATATGGTAGGTCCAGTGTGGTTTATTTATTTATTTTTTTAAATTTAATTTAATTTTGTTTCAGAACTTCTGTTTGTTTATTTATTTTTATGGCTGGCTCAGCCTGCCATGAGGGCAGGGCTGGCGCAGCATGTGGTGCTGGGGATGGAACCGTGGTCCCTGCAGCCGCCCAAGCTTTCCTAAGCAGGCGCTTTAGACCACTGAGCCATCCTGCCAGGCCCCAGCAGAAAAGTTTAAACATGACGCATAAAACGTAAAGGTAGTTTAGTATGCTGAGCTATAAAATGCTCTAATCAATAGCTTCCAACATTGCCAGTTTTGCCAGTAACCCACTGCAATTATGGAACCTTTGACTATGTATACAACTACCTTCTCTTAGATCAAAGGGAAGAAGTCTATTGTACTAATAACCATTAGAAAACTTATCATGTGTATGCCCTGGGCTCGGAATTAATACAATGAGGACAACAACAATAAAAAAATTAAAAATTAAAAATAAAGCCGGGTGTGGTGGCGCATGCCTGTAATCCCAGCACTTGGGAGGCTGAGGCAGGAGGATCAGTGCGAGTTCGAGACCAGCCTGGGCTACAAAAGTGAGTTCAAGGCCAGCCTGAACTGCATAGTGAGACCCTGTCTCAAAAAGACAAAAAAAAAAAAAAAAAATTAAAAATAAAAGCAGACAAAACAGAGAGGTGAGTGGGAGTCTGGGGGACAGGAAGGGCCTCTGCAAGGCGCCAGGTGTCATGTAACATGACAGGGAGGGGCCGGTGAGAAAGCTGGGGGTCCCTTTCTCTGTGCTCCCCTCAGCCAAGACCCTGACTCTAGAACGTCTCCAAGAAAAGTACAACCACAAGAGTGAAGCTCCAGCCTTTATTATGGAGGCTTTCCGGGCTGGAGCAGCTGGACAGGGAGAGTGACGGCCCCTTCCCTCTTGGGCACAGTGGTGTCCTGGACGCCATCTGGCCAGGAGCAGAGGGCTGACTCCTCTCTCTTTAGAAAGCCAACCCAAATTTATCTCTAGTCACTCAAGCATCCCTCAACTCTCAGGCCAGGTGGAGCCCAAGGCCCAGCCAGCAGTGGTGGACCACTGGGAAAGGTGGGGCCTCCTGGGAGCGGGAGGGGGCGCTGCGCGGCACCGTGAGACAGCGGGCAGGTGAGGGCTGGCGGGCTCCGGGGTCACTTCTTCTTGGTGCGGTCTGCGGCATCCAGGGCAGCCATGTTGCGGGCCGCCGTGATCAGGTGGATGACACTGATGACAGACTTGAGCAAGGCGACGGGGGCAGTGATCCAGAGGCCCATCCGGAACAGCCCGACGGAGCCCACTGTGGGAGGCAGCGGCACATCAGCAGGGTACTGAGGGGCCCAGGTGGCCAAGGCTTTACCTCCTGGGCGGGGACTGGGCAGGGAAAGGCAGGGTGAGACCCCTCCCATCCTCCCACCCAGCCCCTCCTTTCCTACCTAATGGTCCCTCGGAGAAATTGAACAGGTAGAGAAGGCAGTAGAACAGCTCATTGCCAGCACACAGCGTGAAGAGAGCCGGCTGCAGAGAGTACGGGCTGCTGAGCAAGAGGCAGGGCCTCCCATGCTGAGGGCAGCTGCAGCCCATCTCAGCAGGCCCCAGCTTTGTATAAATAACTCCTTCCCGAGGCTGCCCAAGACTAAAGGCCACAGTTGGCATCCGGCATCCGGGGACACACACATACGCCTCTGGCTTCTCTCTCTCCCTCCCCTCTTCCAGCCTTACTTCTTCCCCTTGGCCCCTCTTTAGCACCTCTGCTAGAAGATTCACACCCGTCCTCCCTACCAGCCCCACAGGCGCCTGCTCCTGGGTCCTCCCTGGGCCTTCTTCTGTCCCAGTGACCTCTCTTGGCCTGGGGCCAGGGTTCAGCCAGGATTTTCAACTGTGTGAAGCTGGGAAAGACAGGAAGGGCTCACCCTGGAGGTGTAATAGATCCGGAGCACAGGATTCCCGGAGAGATCGATCATCTTGTGACTCTCACTGCCTCGGACCACGGAGCTTGGGGAGGAAACAGGGAGGATCCCTAAGTGCCTAAGCGTTCCTTACTGCCAACACCCATCTAGGCTCTCGCTAGCATATCAGCCAGAACGGGCCAAGGAACTGTGCAACCCCAGTGCAAACAGGACTGAGAGAGACAGCTTGCCCAGGATGGCTCAGCCAAGCAGAAGCTAAAAGGGGACGACATCTAGAGAGGTCTGTGGCCATCCCAGACCCCACTCCTCACTGCAGTGTATGTAGTTGCTTAGCAACTAGAGCCGGGGCAGACCTGTGCAGGTGTAGCCAGTGACTGGCCACGTCCAAGCTCATGCTGAGCTGGAAGAGAAGGGTAGCCCGAGGGTACAGCAGGGCCAGGTTGACCAGCAGACACATGGTGGAGCAGCGGTCCGTCAGCATGTCCAGCATGGCCCCAAACCGGGTTCCTGGAAAACAGGAACTATTAGGTGGGAAGGAGCTGTTGGGGGTAATGCCAATATGTGGCGCATCACGAATCCTCTAAAGGCAGACTGAGAATGGCCACCACGCACTGCCCAGGGAAGCAAAGAGGCTGCCGTCAGCTGGGGGCAAGGACAGTGTGAGGGCCACCAGTACATGAAACCAGAGCTACGGGAATCAAGTGTGTGGGGTGTGTGTGTGGGGGGGTCTTCAACTTAACCTCACAACCCAGGTTCCCTCCAGATGACAAGTCAAGCAGAATTAAGGAAAGTTGCTTTTTTAAAGATAGGGTCACCGGGTGTGGTGGCGCACGGCTTTAGTCCCAGCACTTGGGAGGCTAAGGCAGGAAGACTGGCGGGAGTTCGAGGCCAGCCTGAACTGCATAGCAAGACCCTGTCTCAAAAAGACAACGAAAGAAAGAAAGAAAGAAAGAAAGAAAGAAAGAAAGAAAGAAAGAAAGAAAGAAAAAGTCTCCAGGCCAGGGAGAGAGCTCCATGGTACAAGTGCTTATCTGGCAAGTGCAAGGTTGTGAATTCGAACCTCAGTCCCGCCACCCACAAAAGATAGCGTCTCCGTGCAACCCAGGGTGTGTGTGTGTGTGTGTGTGTGTGTGTGTGTGTGTGTGTGTGCATGCTACCACATTCAGCTAGGGGAAGTCTTAAAAGATGGGTCTGGCCCTCGAATTAATGAATAAATCAATGCTCCTCTCCCTCCTCTCCCGTCTCTCAGCCGGCCTTCTGGAATCCTACTGCTTGCGCCCAGCACACAAGCCCCTGGCAAACACCTGTTGAATACAACACTATTCAGAAGCCTCTATCCAAGTCAAGGCCACGTTGGGCCTTGCTCTCCCACCATTCACAAGCGGGGAATTCTCTAGACCAAGTTAAAATTTCCTTCTGCTACAAAACTAGGCGATTTCGTTATCTTTCTACAGAGATGAGAAGGACAGCGCCCTTTGATTCCTAGATCCTGAGCGGTCAGGGGCAAGGGGTTGTCGGGCCCCAGAGCTGGCGGGCAGGGGCATCTGTTACCTTGATTAAGGGCTCGAGCCGCGTGTCCATCGACAGCATCCAGAAGCCCGCTGAGCAGGTAGAAGGAGGAGGCCGTGAGGGGGCAGCAAGGCATGAAGTAGAAAGAAAGGAGAGCGAAGACAATCCGGGCATAACCTTGGGAAGGGACCAGGAGACAGGGCGCAATCAGGAGCCTGCCCAAGGCCCCTACACTCCCATCTGACCCGAGTCTGCCGGCAGCACTCACCGATGAGGTTAGGCACAAACAGGAAGATGTTTTCGCCTGCCATCGCGGCGGCCTCCTTGCCGCCCAGGACCCGCTCCAGAGGTGCCACCTCTGTCTCAGCCCTACCTGCGTGGCCTCACCCTCTGACCAGTCTCATGGGCCTCGCCTCCTGCGCACTGGACCCCGCTGTCCCTACCCGGACCCAGATGTTCAGCTCCGCAGCCGGAACGGAGTGCAGGGGGCAAGTGCACCCCACCCTTCCGATGGACAATCTCACGCCTCCGCCCGGCCCGAGGCGCTCCCTCCTCCAGCAGCAGCAGAGATGCCTGCTGCTCCAGCTGTGCTCGGCTTCTACGAACCTGCTCCTCAGTGCCCGTCGTTGCGAAATTGAAGAAAGCGGCTTTAAAAATAAAAACTCCGCGTCCCCTTTAAAACCTGCTTGCTTCCCTTTTCCTCATCCTCCCTCGGCCTCTTAGCATCGGCTCGTACCAAATATCAAAGGACGGGGGGGCAGGGAGCAAAGATCTGCCGGTGCTGAGCCAAGGAAGGAGCTGAAAAGGGAGCAGAGGAAGAACCCTGCATAAGCGACTCTACCTTTCTTTTTACGGCGGGTAAAACTTGCTGGAAACAAAGAGAAGGCTGCAAGACTCCGCCCTCCTGGGTCTTCGCCTCCCCTGGATATCAGGGACCTTGGTACAGTCCACATCCCCCCCCCCAAGGCTCGGGTGGCCTTGCTCTCGCTGGCTCTGGGCGGGGAAGAGGAGGCTAGAGAGGCTGCAGAGCGGCGGATGGCGGTGTCCTGGCTTCTAGGAGCGCCCTAGCGGTGGGAAGAGGAGAGAGCCGGCTGTGTCCTGCGTCATCCCTGTGAACTCCTCAACCTCCAGCCCTGGGGTCGCGGCTCCCAGGAGGCCTCAGAAGAGGAGGCGGGAAGTGTGGACGGGCTGCTGGAATAATGCGGTCGTCTGTGGTTCTAGAACCTCTCAGCCCCTAGCAACGGGGCTGCAGGAGCTCTGCACACGTTAAGGTTTTGAGAACTAGGAGCGGCGCCGCCCTGGCTCCCCCTTTCCAGCCTTCCTCCCCAACTCCGACTTCCCATCCCCCCGCAACCCGAACTAGGACCCCCCAGACTTCTTCCTGTCCCCTCCTTCCCAGGGTCCCAGGTTTCTACCCATCTGCTGAGGGTGGGCGGCGGCAAAGAGCTGCCTTGGTTTGGGATGGGCCATGGGAGGAAAGGCAGATGCGGCTTGCTTGGGAAATAGGCTGGGGGTTCTTGTGGCAGCCAGAAAGTAAAGGACACTCCCCCCAACAATGGGTGGTGGTGGTGGTAGTGAGACGGGTTGGCCTGTCTGATAACCCAGGCTGGCCTTGGGCTTGCAATTCTCTTGCGTCAAGCTCTTTTTTCTTTATTTGTTAAATTTTTGCCAGGTGAGTTGTTAACGTTGCCTCAGCCTGTTGAGCGCTGGTATTACAGGCATCCACTACCAAGCCAGTCTGAACAACAACAAAATAATAATAATAATAATTATTATTATTTTTAATAATAATAATAATTACTATTATTATTATTATTTTCAGTGAGAGGACTGTTTCATCTAAAGGCTTTGACTAACCTGGGCCTGAAGAATGATGACCCGTAGGTTCAGAGGGAGGGGCTAGCGCTGCAGGCTGAAGGGGGGCTGTGTTCCCAGGGCATGGCATCTACTTCTGTCCAGAAGGAGGAAAACAGCTGGTCACCTGAAGCAGCGCTGACCTCCAGTGGAGGGCCGGTGAGCTGGCAGGGTGTGCTGTTAGGAACTACTATGCAGCCGGGCGTGGTGGCTCACGCTTGTAATCCCAGCACTCGGGAGGCTGAGCCAGGAGGATCGGTGCAAGTTCGAGACCAGCCTGGGCTACAAAAGTGAGCTCAAGGCTAGCCTGAGCCTGAGCTGCATAGCGAGACCCTGCCTCAAAAAAAGAAAAAAAAAAAAAAAGAAAAAGGAACTACTACGCAGAGGTCCCCAGACCCTGTTCTGAGCCACAAGCACTGTGACTCCAGTCCTGAGGCTGAGCCTTTAGGCCCTGGAACCCCCCACCTTGCTCCCCTAGATCTGGGACCTTTGTGCCGACCTCAGGCCACAGATGCTCAGTGCCAACTCTTTAGCCCCTGGCTACCCCAGCCTTAGAGCTCACAGATCCAAGAGGCCCAGACTGAGTCAGGAATTCCCAGGCTGAGTCCCAGGGCTTCTCTTTCCCCAGAAAGCTTCTGCATCGCGTTCTGAAGAATCCTTGACTCGGATCAGCAACGAACTCACCGAAGATGCCTTGTTTGTTGCTCGCTGCCACATGTACCCTGTGCTCCTCAAGAAAAAGACAAAAGACCAAGGGACTCAGATATCCAAACACGGTGATCCTCACCTCAGGACCTCGGTGTTCAGAGCCCCTGCCTTCCATCTCCTTCCGGTCCCTGATGAGGGTTAACCACAGCTGAGTTCTCCCAGTGTCCTAGCATCATGTCTGTAAGCCAGCTGGAGGCCCAGAGCCCTTTCCTCACTCACTAACCTAGAGTCCACCCGCCCTGTGGCCAGGCATCCCCTTAGCCTCTTCTGCCCCAGTCCTGTCTCTGTCAGCCTTAGGGGGTGGCCCTTGCTCTGACTGGGCCTCTCTTCCAGCCTTCTTCACCAGTACTGGAGGCACAGACACCCGGTGAGTGTGTGACATTTCAGGGAGGGTGATGCCCGATAGCCTGGGAGAGAGGAGGAGCCTGTAGGGAAGACAGCAGGGGCTTGATAACATCCCAGCGGGTTGTAAGCAGGGAGCCATGCAGTTCATCCTCTTGCCTCACGTTCAGAGTTCTTAGCCTTCTCGCTTTTCTTCTGCCGTTCTCAGCTCTGACAGAAACCGTACCCGCGCCAAGACCCACCTCCTGCCACCCTCTCATGCAAAGGTACGCACCAGGCAATTCCATGCTAGCTAGACATGGGGTTTGCACACTTACAGTGCCTCCTGTAGGAGGCTGGGGAATAGGAGTTTCCAGTTTCATCTCTCTGGGCCGTGAAGAATTCTGTTCAGAGTAAGGGAAAACAAGTGAATGACCAAGTGCAATATAATATGGATGTGTGTCCATAATGGAAATAGAAAGAATGAGGAGACTGCTTGCACAGGGGTGTAGCTCGGGGGTAGAGCACTTACTGAGCACACATGGGGCCCTGGGTCCCATCCCCAGAACTACAAAGAAAAAGAAAAGACATCTGACGTTCAGACTTCACCTGAGACCAGCAAGGGGATCGTGGAAGTTCCTCAAGGAAGGAATGTCTAAGGAAAGAATTTTCCAGGAAAGCAAGGACCAGTAGAGCTATGCCAAGCGGTAGGGGTTTCCAGAGCAAAGACCCAGAGATGAGTCGTAGCCAAAGAGCATGAACACTGGGGATGTGTGTGCTTGTACCCAGGGCGAGCAGAGGGGCGTCCAAGCAATTTAACTGCAGGAGGGTGTAGACAGGGTAGTTGGGAACTTGTTCTTTTTTTTTTTTTTTTTGGCAGAACTAGGGATTGAACTCAGTCTCTTGCGCTTGCCGGGCAAGTGCTTTTTCTACTGAGCTATCTCCCCAGCCTAAAGGGAGGAACTTGTTCTTTTTTTTGTTGTTTTGTTTTGTTTTGTTTTAGACAGGGTAGTTGGGGACTTGGCATGTGAGAGCTGCGTGTGCCCCGTGTTGATCCCAAGGACATTTTTCTGTCAGCGAAGAGTCATTGAAGAGTCTGAGCAAGGGAGGGGGAAATTGTATATCTGCTACTTCAGTGGCCTGTGGACAAGGGGTGAGACTGGAGGCAGAGGCATCGTTTGTAAACTAGAGATGACGAGGTCCTAAGCTGTGACCGGAAGGCAGGCATTGGAGGAGAGGAACTGACTAGAAATGGTGGGGTGGAGGTAGCAAAGGATTCTGGTTTTCTGACTTTGCCATCCAAGTCTGGCCGTGTTTCTGCACAGAACTTCAACAGCAGCTTCCTATTTCAGAACAAAAGCCATTGTCTTCTGGTGCTTCCGAGGCCCTGCCCCCACACCTGTTCCTGCCTGTAGGCATACCTGTACTGGTGGCGCCCAGGGCACTCAGGTGGAGATGCCCCATAGGTAGCTGGCAGTGCAGATTTCTAGGCTAGTGAAAGGGTTTGGAAGTCATCCTGAGGGAATTAGTATTGGAGGGAGATCGCGTGCCTGCCCTGCAGGGGCTAGGTACATTAAGAAAGCAGGCAGTGTTCAGGGTGGTTCCTGGGGAGCCCTTCCAGGTGAGGGGTTGGCGGTTGAGGACGAGGCAGGAGCTGACAGGCTGTGGGGACGGTCACTTCTCACCCTGAACCTCATTGCTTTGAGTACTCATCACCAAGACCTGGGACAAACTACAGCAGAGAATAAGCCACTATCCTTGTTCTCTTAAGCTTGCCTAAGTAGGCACTTTAAACCGATGAGCTATCTTGCCGGCCCTGTCAGGAGCTGACTTTGTAATACCTTTGGGACCCTCAAGCCATTTCCTGTTTCCATATTAGAAACAGCTTAAAGCAGCAGAAAGGCCTGGGCCTTAACACTGTCTGTTGTCACCTTGGTAGTTAGTATTGTGCAAGCTCTGCCTTCTCCCCACCTGTCAAGATGTTTTGTGAGGACCCTAACTGTCCTTCCCCAAGTGGCGTTTGGTTGAGGTTGGTATCCTGAGCAAACATCTTCCCCGGGTCCTCCTGCCAGCCGTCTGTGGGCCTTTTCCTTTCTCACCCAACAAAGAGACTGTATCTCATAATACATCTGGGGTGGACCTCGGTGGTGCAGCACTAGTATGCCAAGGCCCTGGTTTCAATCCTCAACTGCACACACAAAGGAAAGGAAGGGAGGGAGGGAAGGCGGAAGGGAGGGAGAGAGGAAGAAAAGCTGTACAAGTCTAGACCCGCTCCCTGGCCTCCATAGTCCCCCAATAGCTTGCAGAGCAGCGGCGCCCCGAAGCGTGGAGGTCGTGCTCTCAAACCCTTCCAGGGAGCTCTTCCCGGCAGCCTCTCAGTACCTCCCCTGGTCTCTCATGCCCTTCCCCACTTTGTCCCTCTAGAACACTCCTCAAAATGCCCCCCTTGCACGTCACTAAACACCTCATGTTCGGAGGAACTCCGGGTCCTGAGCAGTGTCACCTCTGAAGCCAACTGTCTTCCGGAACCATCACAGGACCCTGTTCTCAGCCAGCAAGGACTCCACCACAAAGCAAGCATTTCAATAAAGAGCCAGGGAAGCCCTCCCTCCCCAACTGGTACTCCATTGTGGCTCCTCTGGGATGGGGATGTGCAAGGATGAGCCTTTCTGTTTTCCAGATGTGGATGCAGGGTGCAAGTGCGTTGTAGGAAATGCTTTCCGCCGGCGATCTGTCCCCTGTTGGCAAAATTGAGCTCATGGACTGAAAACCAGTCTCTCAGCCAAACTCTGACATCATCTGGCCCAGGGCTGTAGCATCTGGGAGGGCCCACTCTGGTTTTTGAGGAGCAACCGTGGCCTCTGCTGTTGGTGGCCAGGTCCCCGAGCCATGGTGTCATTATGAGGAAGTTTGGTTCTCACGTCTTGAGGAACACATCACACCCCTCACTAGCCGGAAATCAGTGCCCAGGGCCCAGTGGAGCTTTTGTTGCAGTGACGCTGGGTCATGTGGACCACCTGAGGATGTCAGTTTTCCTCTCTGAACTTCAGTTTCCTTATTGGAAGAAACAAAAAGAATAAACTGACCTGGTTTCACAGGGCACTTGTGGCTGGGGCCTGAGGAAGGGCTGCACACCTGCAATGCCAGCCACTGGGAGGTTGAGGCAGGAGGATGTCAAGTTCAAAACCAGCCTGGCAAGCCGGGCGTGGTGGCGCACGCCTGTAATCCCAGCACTCGGGAGGCTGAGGCAGGAGGATCGATGTGAGTTCGAGACCAGCCTGGGCTACAAAAGTGAGCTCAAGGCTAGCCTGAACTGCATAGCGAGACCCTGTCTCAAAAAGAAAAAAAAAAGGGGGCCTGGCGGGATGGCTCAGTGGTCTAAAGCGCCTGCTTGGAAAAGCTTGGGCGGCTTCAGGGACCGCGGTTCGATCCCCGGCACCACATGCTGTGCCAGCCCTGCCCTCGGGGCGGGCTGAGCCGGCCATAAAAATGAGTGAATAAACAAACAAAGGTTCCGAAATAAGAAAAAAAAAAAAAAAAAATTCTTTAAAAAAAAAAAAAAAAAAAAAAAAAAAAAAAAAACCAGCCTGGCAACTTAGTGAGACCCTGTCTCAAAAAGGGCTGGAGACGCAGCTCAGTTTTCCCTGGTTTCAGTGCCTGGCACCACAAAACAAACCCTGTTGCACATTGTGGTGCTTAACACAGTGCTGATTCAAAACTGAATTTATGCAGGGCGTGGTGGCGCACACCTATAATCCCAGCACTTGTGAGGCTAGGTAGGAGGATCGGTGCAAGTTCAAGACCAGCCTTGGCTACCAAAGTGAGCTCAAGGCCAGCCTAAGCTGTATAGTGAGACCCTGTCTCAAAAAGACACACACACACACACACACAAATTAAAACCAGTTGATCCCAGCACTCCGGAAGCTGAGGCAAAAAAATTACAAATTGGAGGCTAGCCAGGGTTACATAGTGACTTTGAAGCCAGCCTGGGTGTAATCGCTAGTCCCAAAAAACAAAAAAGGAAAACTATTAAGAAGATCAATTTGGGGGGCCCAGCAGGATGGCTCAGTGCTCTAAAGCGCCTGCTTGGGAAAGCTTGGGCGGCTTCAGGGACTGTGGTTCAATCCCCGGCACCATATTCTGCGCTGGCCCTGCCCTCGGGGAGGGCTGAGCCAGTCATGAAAATGAGTGAATAAACAAATAAAGGCTCTGAAACAATAAATAAATAAATAAATAAATAAATAAATAAAGAAAGAAAGAAAGAAAGAAAGAAAGAAAGACGATCAGTTTGGGGGCTGGGGAAGATAGCTCAGTAGAATAAGTGCTTGCCTGGCAAGTGCAAGAGCCTGAGTTCAATCCCTGGTTCTGCAAACAAAATCAATTTGCCTCATGTTCTAACGTTCACCCCCCTTTGAGTACCCCTCACTGTCTCAAATATGTTCAGTTAAACAGTAATGTGTAATTTTATGTTAAGTAAAATTTAGCTTGTTTAGAAAAATGCTCTTTTGAGCCGGGCGTGGTGGCGCACGCCTGTAATCCCAGCACTCGGGAGGCTGAGGCAGGAGGATCGGTGCAAGTTCGAGACCAGCCTGGGCTACAAAAGTGAGCTCAAGGCCAGCCTGAGCTGCATAGCAAGACCCTGTCTCAAAAAGACAAAAAAAAAAAAAAAAAAAAAAAAAAAAAAAAAAAAAAAAAAAAAAAAAAAAAAAAAAAAAAAAAAAAAAAAAGAAAAATGCTCTTTTGAAAAATAGTGTTACAGGGCTTGGGGAGATAGCTCAGCAGACTAAGCACCTGTCTGACATGCGCAAGGACCTGGGTTCGATCCCCGGTGCCACATGCCCTGTCAGCCCCAGAACTCCAGGCACACCATGCCAGCCACTGACACTGGCCATGGTGGCACAATACCTGTAATCCTAGTGCCAGGGAGGCTGAGACAGGAGGATCACTAGGAGTCCAAACTGTATAGTGAGACCCTGTACCGAATACATAAAATTAAGGAAAAAAAGAAATAGGCTAGCTGGGCGTGGTGGCTCACGCCTGTAATCCCAGCACTTGGGAGGCTGAGGCAGGAGGATTGGTGCGAGTTTGAGACCAGCCTGGGCTACAAAAGTGAGTTCAAGGCCAGCTTGAACTGCACAATGAGACCCTGTCTCAAAAAGACAAAAAAAAAAAAAAAGAAATAGGCTATAAACTGGACTGAGGGTATAGCTCCATGGTGTACAGGCTTGCCGTGGGTGAGGTCCTTAGATTCAGTCTCTGGCCGTAAATTGCTTACAACGTTCCAGAGTTTATTGAACTGAAGGCTGCCCATTAGCTCCTACTTGGTAGATATATAACAGCAGATGCCAAAGGTGGGGGGGAATGGGCAAGGGAGAGAATAGTACATTTGAATGAAAATAAAAATTCTCAAAGGGTGGCAGGTTTTTAGGTAAATTGTCCATGAAATAGATTGAAAACTGGCTGTCTACTGCCAGAGTGACAGGGCAGAGAGGCTACTGGCAGCTGTCCTAGCTGAAGCCATCTGGCACTGCCCAGACCCTATCCTCCCAGAGGCCGAGCCTCAGGCCAGGGCTCTTGGCGCCGGGCAGTGCCCATGTGGTGCCTAGCCTGGTTGGTTACAGATCCCCACCCTTCCCCCAACAGTGCCCCTTCCTGAGGCCCCCTCCCCGTGGGGTGCCCACCATGGTCCCCGACTCTACCGCCCATCTTCCCACACCCCACCAGCCCAGTTACAAGTGGTGATTGTGTTTATTGCTCAAAACCAAAAAATTCCAGAAGCAAAGGCGGGGTGGGGGGTGGCGGAGCTGTGGGTTGGGGAAAACAGCAGGAAGGGGCAGGACCTTGGTCCGGCTCTCCCTTTCTTCCCTCTTCCCCATCTGATGCTGAGGCCCAGGATGCTGGCATCAGGGAGGGAAGTGGCCTTCACAGCCAAGGGCACTAGAGCTGTCCTTGAGGGAGGGAGCCACGGGCCGCTGGGGAGCAGAGTTCTCTTCCCAGGGCCCAAAAGCCAGCAGAGGAGGGAGCAGGCAACCGAGAAGAGGAGGCTTTGGGCACAGGATGCTGGTTTATTTACTGTACGGTCTCCAGGGCCATCAAAGCCCCCTCGTGGCATGGGGCAACTATGTACACAGCAGGGACAAAGGAAGCCAGGAGCCAGAGAGTAGGCCGGGGCTCCCCGCTGCCCTGAATGAGGAGGGAAGGGGTGTCCTGGGTCCTGCAGGCTCAGTCTTGCGTTCAGATGGAAACTTCGTACTCCCTTGTGTCCTGAAGGTGAAGAGACCAGTTCAGCTGTTAGCTCGAGGTGGAGGTGGAGGTGGTGGTGGAGGGAGTGGGAGTTGGGCTCTGCAAGGACAGGAAGGACCCTGGGCTTTTCAAGTAATTGACCAGAGGCCTGGAGCCAGAGAGCGAGAAGGGGGTTGAATCTGGCCAGTGGGGGTATTTGGTTCATTCTATGGTGTCTTAAAGTGATGTTAAAAAAAAAAAATTCTGGGGGCCTGGTGGGATGGCTCAGCGGTCTAAAGCGCCTACTTGGGAAAGCTTGGGCGGCTTCAGGGACCGCGGTTCGATCCCTGGCACCACATGCTGCGCCAGCCCTGCCCTCAGGGCGGGCTGAGACGGCCATAAAAATGAGTGAATAAACAAACAAAAGTTCTGAAACAAGAAATAAATAAATAAATAAATAAAAAAAAAAAATTCTGGATCATCTGGACCAAGTGGGAGAGCCCGCGGTGGGCAGAGGTGGCTTCTGTAGGCACAGCTGTGCCCTTTAGGTGGCCTGTGTTCTCCATTTGGCAGTGTCCTCACATCCCTACTACTGTGCTCACTGACATGGCCTTCATGAGCAGCTGAGTTTGACCTCCTCCAGACTATGGGGACTGTGCACTGTGCGAGAGAGCTCTGGAGCCCGGCTGAGTGGAGGGAGGTAGGGGCAGGGCGGGGCTCACCCCAGCTTCATACAGTGGGTTGCTGAAGTCTGACTCCACGGTGATAGGGCTGTAAGAGTGCGAGCCCGAGAAGCCAAAGAGGGATTTTCCTTGCAGCCTGGAAAGGGAGGGGACAGATGGGCTTTCCAGCAGGTGACACCTGAGCTCCCTTCATCCGGCTCCTGTGCCAGGCTGGTGTCAATGTCCCAGCAGGCAGGAAGAGGGTACTTACTTGGTATAGTATATGTAAACGCCACTGCCTAGGACAATGACCAGGCCTAGGGGCAACAGGATGGCCAAAGCGAGGTTTCCACCCTCCAGCTGCCGGGATGGGTCTGTGGTCTGGGTCACTGGGAAGGAGGAGAGGCCAATGAGCCCGGGCCAGGCCTGGGCCTGGGCCTGGGCTCTCCCAGCCTCCTGCCCTGGGCCCTGAAGCCTGGGCCTGGCCTCCTGCCCCAGGCCTCTGCCTTGCCCTCCCGACCTGGCCAGGCCTGGGTCTCCACCTGTGCCCTCACTGACCTTCCAGTTTTCGGTTGTCCAGGAGCTCCTCATAGGCCACTGCGGGGAGAGGAGGGGGAGGGGACGGGATCTGAGCCAGGGAGGGAGGGAGGTGGGGGAGGCCGGAGCCCGGTGGGGCTGGGCCGGGCAGCCTGGTTCTCTCTGGCCTCTGCACAACCTGGACTATATGCTTCTCTTAGGGCTGAGCAGGGCAGGGCCTTCTTCCTTCTCCAGACCCCTAAATTAAGGTTCAAGGTTCTTGGACGGTCTGAGCCAACCAGGCCTTTAGAATTCATCAGAAGTAGGGAAGTGAAGGCTTATCCAGAGAGGGCAAGAATGCTCCAAACCAAGGGGCCCTCTGCTACAATCCTTAGGATAATTCTGGGGCCTCGAATCTTCCCAGGGCTTCTAGACATGTCTGTGAGGATGACACCCCACAGCAGACAGTGTCACCCGTGGCCCTAAGTTTCCTACACAACTTTCCCAGGCCTGTCACTCCCTGGACACTGATGTGCCCCTCCTGCCCTGCCCACCCAGGCACCTTTGCAGAGTGGGGGCTGGCTGGTCCACTGTGAGGGGTGGCCGGGCACACAGGTGATGGTGACCTCGCCAATGAGCTCAAAGCCCTCATAGCAGAAGAAGCGCAGAGACTCGCCGGCCTGGTAGTGATGCTTATAGAGTGTCTGGTAGCCATTCTCCGGGACCCCAGGGTTCAAGCATGGCTCATACTTCACTGCAGGGAGGGGGCCCGTCACATGGCAGCTGTGCCACTGAACGGGCCCCCAGGCCACCCAGTCCCACTCCCCACCCCAGCTGTGTGGACTCACAGGCGCACTTGGGGACCCGGTCGCTCCACTTGGGTGTGCCAGTGTCCCGGCTGTAGCAGGTGAGCACAGCCGCCCCCTCCAGGCTGTACCCTGGCAGACAGCGGTACTGCACGTGGGAGCCCACGGGAAAGCCAGCGTCCGAGGCCGTCCGGTGCCCATTGGTGATCTCTCCAGGGTCGGCACAGGTCATGACTGGTGACCAAAGAGCAAGTCAGGGTAAGCAAGTGCTTCAGAATTCTCTCAGAAACTCAGAGCTGGGAGAGGCCTGAGCTGTAAACCATCTCCTCTGCGTGACCCCTTTTCCTACCTCCACCAGTTCATAGGCAGGAAGAGGGTATGGATGGGACACATTCAAAATTCTTTTGGAGGGGCCGGTGAGATAGCTCAGCAGCCTAAAGCGCCTGCTTAGGCAAGCTTAGACAACCACAGGGACTGTGGTTCGATCCCCGGCACCACATGCTGCACCAGCCCAGGGCATGCTGAGCTGTCACAACATAAATAAAGTAAAAAATAAATAAAATTCTTTTGGAAAACAGGGTGTGTAGAGCAAAGCTGGCCTCCATCCTGAGGTAAAACTGAAAAATATTTAATCACTGTACCAGAGAAGGCCAGCTCCGGCACCCTGGGCTCACATGCATGGCCAGCCCAGCCCCTGCAGACGTGAGGGTTTATGACCCAATTGTGGAAGGCCTCAATCCTTACCATTTACTGCACCAGGGCCAGGCAACCTGCTAACGGTTTTAGAAACACATTTGACCCCGATTATCTTATGAGGTCAATGTCACTGTCTTTTCCCCGGGGCCTAGGGCCCAGCACTCTGGCAAGGAACAGCAGAGAAGTCACACAGCCTGCAGCGCTGGGCACAGAGTGAGACTTGAGTCACTGAGCTGCAGGCTGGGCGTGTCTTAGCTTGGGCAGGAACCCTGCCAAGCCTCAGCTGGGTCAGCTGCAGGTGGCGCATCTCAGGAATCCTTCCAGGGATAGGGAGTTATGCCCATAGGATTGTTTCTGGTGTCTTAATATTTCTCCTGTTGGTCCCCCATTGCCACGGCTCCCAGGGAATGTGTGCAAGTTCCACAACCCCATGTACATGTGTCAGGCTTCCTGAAATATGGGACAGTGGCAAGATGCCACTACCTTTTTTTTTTTTTTTTTCTTCTAAGAGATACACACTTCCAGCTTAAATGTCACCTCCTCTGAACTTTCTACATTGTCCCAGAAAGGACAAACCCACTGCCCCGGCTACATCCTCAGGACGTCTGCTGCTTAGGGCACCAGGCCCTGGGTGAGGCTCTCCATCTGCTATTCTCCAGCCCCAGCCCTCCCTCACCCATGCGCAAGATCGTGAGGACCTCACCCAAAGTCATTCTATCCCTCCCAGGGGCTGCACACCCTAGGAAGGAGCCAGGATTCCCTTCCTGTAACTTCTCAACCCAGAAATCCTTGAGAAACTGCCTTCAGATAAACCAAACACTGATGAGCTTTGCTCCTGATAGAGTGACTCCCCAGGACATTAAGGGCTGGGGACTGAGAGATTGGGGACCTAGGCAGAACTTGAGGGGCGGGCTCAGCCCAGGGCGGAGGGAGGGAAAGATGTAGCTATTTCTTTTCTTTCTTTTTTTTTTTTTTCAGTCTTTTTTGAGGCACGGTCTCTCTATGCAGTTGAGGCTCGCCTTGAGCTCACTTTTGTAGCCCAGGCTGGTCTCGAACTCGCACTGATCCTCCTGCCTCAGCCTCCCAAGTGCTGGGATTACAGGTGTGCGCCACCACGCCCGGCTTGATGCAGCTATTTCTATCTCGAGGTGACATAGAAACTCAGCCGCAAGAGACCATTGCTGAGCACAGGACGCAGGTGGGGAGCAGAGGGCATAGGCGAGGGCCCTAAAGAAAGCCTCAGCAGGATCCTGAGTGAAGAGATGGAACCCGGGTAGCAGTAGCAAGGGACCCCGTCAGGGAAGGGTGGCCACAAGGGTGGGGGACGGCCCCGGCTCACTCTTTTGGCAGGCAGGCGGCGCAGCGCTCCAGGACAGATCCCACTGGCAGGTGAGAATGTCCGAGCCCAGCAGCTCGTAGCCAGGCTCGCACTGGTACGTGAGCACCGTGCCCCGAATGAGGTCCCCGTGGGACGCGGTTCTCCAGCCCCATTCCGGAGGGGGCAGCTCGGGGCAGGTGTCGTTCCTCGGGACCTCTGCAGGAGACAGGGCGAGTGTGGGCTTGCCTCAGGAATCCAGCGCCCCTCTAGCCTTGGAGACTGCGCCCCGGTGCCCCCTCTTGGGACTCTGCACCCCGGATCCCCACCCGTCCCGGAGTCTGTTTCTTGGTACCTTTGAAGTGCAAAACGAAACCCTGACCCAGGCCCGGATTTGGGGGCCCGGGAGGCGCCTGGAACTGCAGCGTGAGGTCGGGCCCGGAAGAGAGGAGGCGGCGGCGCGGCTGAGGTCCCCGCAGCTGAGCCAGGACCCGGGCGCTGGGACCGTCCCCATCGAAGAGTGTGAGCATGTCCCCTTCCCGTACGTTCAAACTGCAGGGCATAGAATGCAATGTGACTGGTCGAAGGGCCGCTCCGCCGTCCTGATCTGACCAATCCCCAACTCTGTTCATCAGCAACTCCACCCACCCAGCTTCTTATTTTCCGCCCACAGGGGTGGCGCAGTCTAAATTGTTGTTTTGTCTTTTTGAGACAGGGTCTCGCTATGCAGTTGAGGCTGGCCTTGAGCTCACTTTTGTAGCCCAGGCTGGTCTTGAACTCGCACCCATCCTCCTGTCTCAGCCTCCCGAGTGCTGGGATTACAGGTGTGCGCCACCACGCCCGGCTCTTGTGCTCGCTTTTATAGCCCAGACTGGTCTTGAAAGTGCACTGATCCTCCTGCCTCAGCCTCCCGAGTGCTGAGATTTGAGACATGCACCTCCACACGCGGCTAACGCAGTCTTAATTTTGTAGGGATTTGCTTGTTTTGAGATGGGGTTTCACTATGTAGTTCAGGCTGGTCTTGAATTCACTATGTAGCTCAGGCTGGCCTCAAACTCACAGCAATCCTCCCGCCTTAGCCTCCTGAGTGCTGCTCGGATTACAGGCATGGGCCACCACACCCAGTGTCAGTTTTAATTAATTTTGAGTGTTGCTGGCTCCTCACCTTTCCCCATCTACCCTCTAGTCCCCAGTTCCACGGCATCTCCCATCTCCTGCTTCCTAATTTTCAGTCCTTTATATTGCTAGCTCCTCACACTGTCCAATCCATCCTTTACTTCCTCAGGGAAGCCCAGCTCTGACCAATCACTGGCCAGTCTTCAACGCCCGCCCAACGCCAAGTTCCCTCTAGGTACTTTGCCCAACCTTGATCATTGGTAATGAACCAACATTTTGGGACTTGGGGCCCTGGAAATCACTCCAGGGACAGTCTCAGAAACCCCAGGGTCAGAGACACCGGGCCAGACCCATGGCTCACAGCAGCACCTCCAGCACACACACAAAGGCTGGACTTCCGGGCTTTGTCCAAAGTCGCTTGGCTAATCAGTGATTTGCACCTTGGGATCCTACACCATCCTGAACCGTGGCGATGTGTTTAATGACCCCACTGTATATCTAGCGAGCCTCTTTCAACAGGCCACAAGGCAGCCATCCCACATCTGGCCAACCCCACCCTCCTCACCCTCTGCGGGACCCAGACATACATCTCAACCTGCAGCAAGATGCGTTTCTCCTCCTGGACGTGCAGGCCCCACACGCAGTCCTGGCCGGGGCTGTAGCTCTGGGGCCAATCAGGGGAGAGGACCACGCCGGCTGGCTCAGACAGCTCCCCACCACACATGGCTAAGGCATAAGGGGTGCCTGGTTTAGGACCCCTCACTGCAGTCCTCACCAGACCCCCTCCCATGGTGCCTAGCGCCGATGATCCGTCTGGTATTGCTCTTGCCTTTCGTATTGCCTTCGTTCCGTCTGAACCCACTGCCTTCCCACTAGGCTATATCCTCAGTCCTTCTTTTTAAAAAAAATTATTTTGTTAAATATATTAAATCGCTAACTTGCAGGCTGTGTTCAGATTTTCAGTCCTCTTGCCTCAGTCTCCTAGGGTGTTGGAGATATCAGTTATGTGCCAGCATGCCCGCTGGCCTGCCTGATTTCTTGCCACGTCTTGGTCTTGTGCCAAATCCCCAGTCGTATTGTGTGTTTTGTCTTTTTTTTTTTTTTTTTTTTTTTTTTTTTTTTTTTTTTTTTTTTTTTTTTTTTTTTTTTTTTTTTTTTTTTTTTTTTTTTTTTTTTTTTTTTTTTAAAGAATTATTTTATTTTATTTTTTTTTCTTGTTTCACAACCTTTGTTTATTCACTCATTTTTATGGCCGGCTCAGCCTGCCCTGAGGGCAAGGCTGGCGCAGCATGTGGTTCCGGGGACCGAACCGCAGTCCCTGAAGCTGCCCAAGCTCTCCCAAGCAGGCGCTTTAGACCACCGAGCCATCCCGCCGGGCCCCTCTTTTGTCTTTTTGAGACAGGGTTACACCATCTAGTGCAGGATGGCCTAGAACTCACTTTGTAGCCCAGGCCAGACTCGACTTGCAGCAATCCTCCTGCCTCAGCCTCCCAAGTGCTGGGATCACATGAATGTGCCACCACACCACTGTAGCCCCACTCTTAATCAATCCCCCCTACTGTTCACTTTGCCTGCCCAGTCAACTCTCATAATTCAGCTAAGAACATAGCCCATGAAGGAACAGGATTTGCCCACAGCCTGGGCCTCTGAGGTCTGCATGCAGGTTTTCCTCCCGAATGGCCTCACTGGCACCCAGGGGGCAGTCTATAGGCTGAAGGACGTGGTGGGGTACAGGACTCACCCTTGCAGGCCGGCTCTGTGTCATTCCAGCGGGGTTCTGTTGGGTCCACACATTCGATGGCATTGGGGGGGCCCGGCGGCTCCAGAGCATATCCGGGGAGGCACGAGAAGGTGGCCAGTGCCCCTGGGCGGTACTCAGGGTCTGTGGTAGTGACATTGCCATGTGCGAGGAAGGGAGCAAAGCAGCGATCCTCCTCAAAGGCTAGGAAAGAATAAGCCATGAAAGCGGAGCATTAGATGGGCTTTCAAACTGTGGTGGGGGCTGCATTTGGCTACACAGTGGGTTTTTAAAAACATAAGGCTCTTGAGCTTGGTTTTCTTCCTCAAGTTTGTCAAAACCTGAACACTCTCGCTCATACAGCTGTTATCTTGCTGGCCTCTGTTGAGGTGGGTCCAATCCCAGCCACCGTTCTAAGGTGAGGAGATCCATAGACAAAAACCACTTGCCCAAGATCACCTAGCAGGCAACGGCAGAGCCACGCCTCCCACCCCAAAGGTCCAGCTGGCAGTCAGACACCCATGGAGATGCGTGGCTCTGAGGAGCTGACTGTGTAGGTGAGCTCCCTTCTTAAGGTAACAGCTGGACTCTGCTCCTAGGATCCCAAGCTTCAGCCAGTGTAAAAGCTGCTCAGTCTTTGCTTTGGGCTCAGTCGGCAGCAGTGAACACTTCTGGAGCCTTTCAGGTGCTGTTTGCCTGTTGGCATTTTAGCTGCAAAACTACCTGCCCGCCGAGACGTCAGGGCCTGTGATACAGAGAAGCCTGCACTGCAGGCAGCAGCGCTCCAGAGGGCGGACACCAGGCCCCGTTCTCGGACTCTTCCTTTTCTTTTCTTTCTCCTGTTACTCTTTATACAAATCCTCTGTGCCAGCCACACTGAAAGCCTGCTTCCCAATCACAACAGGCGCTTGCTTCTCTGTCCTCTCTGTCGTCCCTGTTTGTGCCCTTCCTGGGGCTGGCTTTCTGGCTTCCTCTTCTGAGTTACTCTCCATCCTTTACGGGCAAGCTCAGGGCTTTTCCCATGAACACTAACCTGCTTCTTTTTTTTTTTTTAATTTATTTATTTATTTATTATTTTTATTCTTGTTTCAGAACCTTTGTTTGTTTATTCACTCATTTTTATGGCCGGCTCAGCCCGCCCCGAGGGCAGGGCTGGCGCAGCATGTGGTGCCGGGGATCGAACTGCGGTCCCTGCAGCCGCCTAAGCGCTCCCAAGGAGGCGCTCTAGACCACTGAGCCATCCCGCCGGGCCCCTTGCTTGCTTTCTTTTCTTGTCTTTTTGAGACAGGCTCTTGCTATGCAGTTCAGGCTGGCCTTGAGCTCAATTTGTAGCTCATGCTGGTCTTCAACTCACCAGGATCCTCCTGTCTGCACCACCCGAGGGCTGGGGTTACAGTGTGTGCCATCACACCCAACCTGACCTAGCTGTTTCCGCTTGCTCAGTATTCATTTCCCCTTGTGTTAGTAAGAGAACCCCTAGTTTCCTTTGGGAAAACAGGCCCTCCCTGTATCTAGCCCTTGAGGCTCAGCTGGGGCAACCCCGTGCGATACAGACTTGCCAGTGGCAGCACCTGCTCCTGGCGTGGGGATGAGCTCAGGTAAAGCCCCAGGGCCATAACCAGGATGGAGGACCCTTTCTGGCATTGCTGCTGACAGGCTCGGGAAACCTGTGTAAGTATGCAGCCAGGCCTGTGGCATGGGGAAGCTTGCCAGAGAAGGCCGCCAGCGCTCTCGGAGGAACTGCAGAACTGAGATACCTTGTCTCCCAGCTTTCACCCTGGGTCCAGCCATACAGAATATAGGGTGAATATTTAAATTCAAAGACATTTTGCCATTCCATTAATCCCCCAAGATGCTCCCCCTCCCTTCAGGCGCACTTGCCCCACCGTTCTCGCCCTTTTCTGAAGCAGCCCTGAAAGTCCTCATTTGTGCCTTTGTGCAAGGTGACCAAAATTGCGATGAATGCTTTTGCCAAGCACCATCCAGCAGAAGGGCGGGCTCATGCCACCGTGGTGCTGTGTCCTTACCGACCTCGCGCACCAGGCCTGGCACCCTGCGACTTCTACGTCTTCTGGCAAATGAAAACTATTGTGAGAAGTGAAATTTTTTATTATATATATATATATACATATATATATATATATATATTTTTTTTTTTTTTTCTTTTTGAGACAAGGTCTCACTATGCAGTTCAGGCTGGCCTTGAGCTTACTTTTGTAGCCCAAGCTGGTCTCAAACTCACACCGATCCTCCTGCCTCAGCCTCCCGAGTGCTGGGATTACAGGAGTGTGCCACCATGCCTGGCTAGAAGTGAAATCTTTTAATTGGACATCAAAGAAGCTGTGACAGCACAACTACAGACACTCATGAAAGAGGACTTCCAGAGCTGTTTCAGCAAGTGGCAAGAATAGGCTGAGTGTGGTGGTGCACGCCTGTAATCCCAGCACTTGGGAGGCTGAGGCAGGAGGATCGATGCGAGTTCGAGACCAGCCTGGGCTCAAGGCCAGCCTGAACTGCATAGCGAGACCCTGTCTCAAAAAGACAATAAAAAAAAAAGAAAGACACACACATACAAAAAGAATATATATATAGTGTTTAGTACAGGGTCTGCAGGGTTTTACTACACAGATTGGACTCCTAGTGATCCTTCCTATTTTTCAGCCTCCCAAGACCTGGGATTACAGGTGCACACCACCATGCCCAGTCTCAATGCTGAGTCAATGCACGGGGCCGGCAAGGCATGCTAGGGATCTAACCCCGGGTCCCTGCACCTGCATAAGCAGTCACTTTAATCCACAGAGCTATCTGACCAGCCCAACAATATTAAGATAAGTACGTTTGAAGTGAGAGGGAGCATGTGGAGGGAGGTTAGTGGCCATGGTTTTTTTTTTTTTTTTTTTTTTTGTCTTTTTGAGACAGGGTCTCGCTATGCAGTTGAGGCTGGCCTTGAGCTCACTTTTGTAGCCCAGGCTGGTCTCGAACTCGCACCGATCCTCCTGCCTCAGCCTCCCGAGTGCTGGGATTACAGGCGTGAGCCACCACGCCCGGCGGCCATGGGTTTTTTATTGTCACACCCTTTTAAAAATATTTTAAACATCTTTTCCAACCATGCCTCATACATGAGACTGAGTTAGAAATGGCAGTCATGGGGGGCTGGGGAGATAGCTCCATGGCACAAGTGCCTGTCTGGCAAGTGCAAGGTTGTGAGTTCGAATCCTGGTCCTGGAAAAAAATGGCCATCATGAAATAAGGAGCCTATGTGAACCTTGTAGTTTGGGGTGGAGAAGCCAGGCCTGAGAAAGCCCACCACAGAGCCAAGTAGCAGGGCTGTGTATGCTTGTGATTGTGCCGGCTCAGGAAGGGGGCCTGAGGGGAAGCGGGGGATGGATCACCTTCAAATAGGAGGCTGAGCAGCAAGGGGTTGGCAGGTGTCTCGGAGAGCAGCTCCACGTAGAGGGACTGGGCGTCGCTGATGAGACCTCGCTCTGGGACATCATCCATGTCTGAGTCATAGATCACGGGGGACAGGGGACTGCCTCCCGAACGCACCATCAGCCTGCAGTGGACAGAAGGGCACAGGAGCTCCGTTTTCCATCCAAAGCGCTTGCCTAGGGGCCCAGCGGGATGGCTCAGTGGTCTAAAGCGCCTGCTTGGGAAAGCTTGGCAGCTTCAGGGACCGTGGTTCGATCCCCGGCACCACGTGCTGCGCCAGCCCTGCCCTTGGGGCGGGCTGAGCCAGCCATGAAAATGAGTGAATAAACAAGCAAAGGTTCTGAAACAAGAAAAAAAAATAAATAAATAAAATAAAAAACCTTAAAAAAAAAAAAAAGAAAAAGAAAAAAACAAAGTGCTTGCCTAGCTTATCTTTATCTACTAATTTATTTTTAAATTTTATGTATTTGGCACAGGGTCTCACTACACAGCTGAGACTCATAGTGATCCTCCTGTCTTAGCCTACCCAGTGCTGGGATTACAGGTGTGTGCCACCACACCCAGCCTCCGTGGCTGGAGATTGAACCCCCGTCCTTGTGCTTGCTAGGCAGGCACTTAGACCTCTGAGCTATCTCTCCAGCCCTCCTAGCTTATCTCTCAGCCCTTACTAGCAAATGTTATCATAGGCCATGGCTTCTTCTAGGCCCTTACACCTTTCATCTTGTTTGATTTTCCCAAGCATTCTTTTTTTTAAAAAAAAGGTTTATTTATTTATTTATTTTTCTTGTTTCAGAACCTTTGTTTATTCACTCATTTTTATGGCCGGCTCAGCCCACCCCGAGGGCAGGGCTGGCGCAGCATGTGGCACAGGGGATCGAACCGTGGTCCCTGAAGCCGCCCAAGCTTTCCTAAGCAGGCGCTTTAGACCACTGAGCCATCCCGCCGGGCCTTCCCAAGCATTCTTGATTCAGACACCATTATTATTTTTTTTTTTAATTTTACTTATTTTTTTCTTGTTTCAGAACCTTTGTTTGTTTATTTACTCATTTTTATGGCCGGCTCAGCCCGCCCCGAAGGCAGGGCTGGCGCAGCATGTGGTGCCAGGGATCGAACCGTGGTCCCTGAAGCTGCTCAAGATTTCCCAAGCAGGCACTTTAGGCCGCTGAGCCATCCTGCCGGCCCATCAGACACCATTATTATTCCTCATTTTATAGATGAAGACAGCAAGGATTGCAAATGTTTTTGTGGTGCTTGTCACATGCTGGGCACCATTTCACATAATTTACATATTTTAATGCTTTTATTAATTATGCATCTAGAGAGGTACTGCTATCGCCACTCTCCAGATGGGGAAACTGAGGTGCAAAGAGCCTCAGGGACTCATTGAAGATTGTGCCATTACATCCCTTAGGAGAGGGTTAGGGAGGCCTGGCAGGATGGCTCAGTGGTCTAAAGCACCTGCTTAGGAAAGCTTAGGCGGCTGCAAGGACCACGGTTCGATCCCTGGCACCACATGCTGCGCCAGCCCTGCCCTCAGGGCAGGCTGAGCCGGCCATAAAAAATAAATAAATAAACAAACAAAAGTTCTGAAACAAGAAAAAATTAAATTAAATTAAATGTAAAAATTCAAAAAAAAAAAAAGAAAGAAAGAAAGGGTTAGGGATGGTTTTTTTTTTTTAAATTTTATTTATTTATTTTTCTTGTTTCAGAACCTTTGTTTCTTTATTCACTGATTTTTAAGGCCGGCCCAGCCCGCCCCGAGGGCAGGGCCGGCGCAGCTTTCGGTGCTGGGGATGGAACTGCGGTCCCTGAAGCCGCCCAAGCTTTCCCAAGCAGGCGCTTTACACCACTGAGCCATCCCGCCAGGCCCCAAGACTGGGTTTTGAACTCATGATCTTGCACTTGCCAGGCAGGCACTTGTGCCACAGAGCTATCTCTCCAGCCCCAAGACAACATTCTTTTTTTTTTTGTGGGACCAGGGTTCGAACTCATGACCTTGCACTTGCCAGGCAGGCACTTTAGAGCTGAATTTTGATTTTTTTTTTTTTTTTTTTTTTTTTTTTTTTTTTTTTTTTTGAGACAGGGTCTCACTATGCAGTTCAGGCTGGCTTTGAACTCACTTTTGTGGCCCAGGCTGGTCTCGAACTCGCACTGATCCTCCTGCCTCAGCCTTCCAGGTGCTGGGATTACAGGCGTGCGCCACCACTCCCGGCTTGGAGCTGAATTTTGACACATAGCCTGACCGAGATTCTGCCCAGATCTGTCTCCCCATGACGACAGCCTCCCTCCTGTCCCAAGGTGGGGACATCCAACCTGAGCCCAGACTCTCACCGGTCATTGTCTTCATCCAGTGAGACCCTCTCAAAATGCAGGTGTAGCCGGCGGCCCTCAGCGGCTTCAATGACCCAGCGGCAGGTGAGGTTGGGCCCTGCTGCTCCCCCGGGCTCAGGGGACACGATGCGGCCCAAGGTAGCATTGTGGATGGTGCCACCACAGGATGCTGTGGACAGAGGACAGCAGGGTAAACCACTGGAGATACAGCCACATCTTTGGGTGGGACTGGTTCAGGCCCTGCTCCCTGAGACAGAACCTTCTCTAGGTCAGTTGTCAGAGAGGAGGGACAGCCCTGGGGTTGAGGTTCTGCTAAAGTGAAGACCCCCCAAGATGTGGACACCCTGGGATGGGGAGTTGTCCTCTCCTGGGAAAGCTGCGTGGTGGGAAGCCCCAGAAGACACTACAGGCTGGGAGATCCACAGGACAAAGATGCGTTAGGATATAGAACCCCCAGATATGAACTCTAAAAGTGGTTTCCTCTGAGATAAAGACAGAAACCTCTAGGTAGGATACCCAAGATGGAGGCTACCAAGGATGGAGACCCTCTGTGTAGAGCTCCACAGGCACCTGACAGTGGAGAATCTTCAGAACAGAGACTTCTCCCTATGGGTTTCCCTAGAAATGGAGACCCCAAGGTAGGCTCCCCCACACCACGACAGGGGACTCACCCATGCAGCTAGGGGGTTCACCACTCCAGGCTGGCCGGGTACCATTAAGGCAGATGAGAGTCTCCTCACCCTGCAGCTGGTAGCCTGAGTCACAGTGGAAGGTGGCAGTGCCCCCAGGGTGCAGATCGGTCACACTTACATCCCCGTGGGCCGGCCGGGTAGGGAAGCCACAGCTCAGGAGGTAGGCTGGACCAGGCAGAGGGAAGATATGCTGTCACATGCCGTCTCGCACATCAACCTTCCCTCCAGACACCTGGGCAGGTGAGGGTGGGGCAGCGGCGGCCATCAGGCCCCACCCAAGCTGCTCCTACGGGTGCGTTGTCTTGTGAGGAGGTGCTGTCCTCACCTGCCATCTCCTCTGGTCTTTGTCATCTATTTACTGTGGCTCCCATTTATAGACAACATAACTGAAGTTCAAAGGAATGACCCTGGACCTGTGTACTCCTTATGTATAGTCTCAGACAGATCACTTGTCTCCCTAAGCAATAACTAACAGTATTTGCAGGGGCCAGTGAGATGGTTCAGTGGTCTAAAGCGCCTGCTTAGGAAAGCTTAGGCAACCACAGGGACCGTGGTTTGATCCCCAGCACCACATGCTGTGCCAGCCCCAACCCCAGGATGGGCTTGAGCAGGCCACAAAAAAAAAAAAAAAAAAAAAAAAATTAAAAAATAAAACAGTATTTGCAGAGCATGTTCAACCTCCCAAGCGAGCTCGCACTTGCATTTCATGTAGGCAGAGAAAGCCTGGGTGACCCGCTTTCTGGCTGTGGAAATTGAGATTCCGCTTTACTCAGTGCCTCATAGAATTTTCTGTCCAACTTCCACAGACAACAGTGACTTACACTTACACAAGCCATGTAAGACTCCATTAGAAACTATTTGGTCATGAAAATATTCTCTGTCCCCTAACTGAATCCCCTAGTGAAAATGAAGTGGTAGGAAAAAGTTCCCTTCTTTGAGAAATTGGTTTGTCTTCTCTGTTGCAATAAGAAATTGCGTGATCTCCCTTTTTGCACTAGCTGCCAGGGAGCTCAGAATCAGATTAAAATTTGTCCCTAGCAACAGTAGCTTGGAGGGTCAGCGAGACGGCTCAGCTGTCTAAAGCACCTGCTTAAGCAAGCTTAAGCAACCGCAGGGACCACAGTTAGATCCCAGGCATCACATGCTGCACCAGAGCTACCTCCAGGACAGGCTGAGCCAGCCATAATTAAAAAAAAAAAAAAAAATATATATATATATATATATATATATATATATATATATATATATATATATAGAAGCCGGACGTGGTGGCTCATACCTGTAATCCCAGCACTTGGGAGGCTGAGGCAGGAGGATTGGTGCAAGTTTGAGACCAGCTTCGGCTACAAAAGTGAGCTCAAGGCCAGCCTCAACTGCATAGCAAGACCCTGTCTCAAAAAGACAAAAAAAAAAAAAAAAAAAAAAAAAAAAAAAAAAAAAAACAAAAAAAAAAAAA
>PVJA010026858.1:17235-29324 GCA_004027025.1 Myocastor coypus | reverse complement strand
CCTGTCTCAAAAAAAAAAAAAAAAAAGACAAAAACATTAAGAAGTATAATAGTTAAAGGGACCCCTGGAACCTCCTTTTCTGTGTTTTCAAAATGGAAACTGAAGATTCTATATTGCACAGATATGAAGTTCAGAAATGCATGTTCCTACTTATCATAGGCATGGAAGAATTACTGAATTACTGAATTACTTTCGAACACAGTATAGTACAGTACAACAGAGGTCAAATCACAAGTCAGTTCTGGAATGGGAAATGTATTCATTGATGAAAAAAGTTTCCACAACCTTAAAACTGTATTTCTAAATTCAATCAGCCCTCTAGAAAGTACTATGTCCCTGAAAACACAGTAGGTTACAAGAAAGGGTATAAATAGTCCAAGGGAAACCTATAACCTTTATTTGAAAAATGATTCAAATGTTATGGTTCGACAGCACTGACTTCATAGATGAAACATAAGCATAGAAAATAAAATTACTGAAGCAAAAATATAACCAATTGGACATATCAAACTTTGGAGGTAAGTAAAATATATCATATCCTTGTATAACATGTACCTTTGCCGTGGGAGTAAAGACAAATAAATAATATTCACTTACCCTAACTTTATGTTTATGTTTAAATATACTTAGGTTTTTTTTTGTTTTTTTTTTTTCTTCAGGGAGGCGGTATCAAACTCCGGGCCTTGTGCTTGTCAGGCAGATGGTTATGCCACTAAGCTATATCCCCAGCTCTTTAAGTATCTTTCTTAAACAAGTTTTCACTCTCTTTATTAATTAGTATATTATATTACTTATCTGCACATTGTATCACTATTTTGTGCATTTGTACTCAGCTGTGTCCAGCAAAGTTCTAAGGTTAAGTCTAAAGGCAATCAGTTAATAAACATCTGAATTTGAATAACTACATCATCACTGTAACTGGGATGGGCAAGGAACACAAGTGAAAAGTTCACACCACCTTCAAAGTATAATGGTTACAGGCTGGGCATGGTGGTGTACACCTGTAATCACAGCACTTGGGAGGCTGAGGCAGGAGAATCAATGTGAGCTCCAAGACTAGCCTGGGCTACAAAAGTGGGCTCAAGGCCAGACTGAACTGCATAGTGAGACCCTGTCTCAAAAAAAAAAAAAAAAGACAAAAAAATTAAGAAGTATAATAGTTAAAGGGACCCCTGGAACCTCCTTTTCTGTGTTTTCAAAATGGAAACTGAAGATTCTATATTGCACAGATATGAAGTTCAGAAATGCATGTTCCTACTTATCATAGGCATGGAAGCAAGAGCCTGAATGTTTTTGCAGTTGTTGGAGTGGAGACTTCTAGAATTCCCTCAAATGGGTCACCTAACTATTTGGTTCTTTGTATGAACCAGAATGTATGAACCAGAATGGTTCCCTGAAACACCTTATGAAGCAGTTCACAGTCCAAGGACACACTACTCGAGACTGCTGTCAGTCTTTCCACATACTTTTCCTAGAAGATCAAATCTCTTTAATGACTTTAATAAGCACTTTTACTTAAGGGTACCATATATATATATATATATATATATATATATATATATATATATATATATATATAGAGAGAGAGAGAGAGAGAGAGAGAGAGAGAGAGAGAGAGAGAGTATATAGAATTTAGAAATACAGAATTATATATATATGCCTGCTCTGGGGGTGAGGCTGGTGCAGCATGTGGTGCTGGGTATGGAACTGCGGTCCCTGCAGTTGTTTGCCTAAGCAGGTGCTTTAAACTGTTGAACTATCTCGCTGACTCGAATTCTTTAGTTTCAAGGGAGAAAAAACTGTATCTTCCCGTATACCAAGATTTAAATAGTGCTTCTTCATTTCTTAAGCAAATTCCTCAATTCAAATTCTGGCATCTGGAATATTATAATTGGGTTAACTTACTTCACTAAACCTCACAGATAAAAGGCCTTAAAAATCATTCAGTCCATTTTTACCAGGTTTCCTGGTGTCTGTGGGTGTGTGTGGTATGTATTACAGATTAAACCTAGTATGTACTAAGCATGTGCTTTGCCACTGAGCTATATTCCAAGCCCTTCCTTTCAACGTGTTAAGAATATTCACCCCAAAACATCTCTCTTTTATTGGTTTGGTTCTGCTGCTTTCTTGTCTTCCTTATATTTAGTTAAAATATGTGACTGGGCCCTTTTTCTGTTACTTTGTTCAATCAAGGAACTCTAAATTCTCTCACTTCTTTTCTACTTGCCTAGCAGAAATTTTGCCTTTTTTGGGGACATGTATCTTTCAATTAGAAGACCCTATATGACCTCAAACAATTTGGCCCCTGCAGCCCTTCACAGTGGTTCTTGCTAAATGTGCTAGGTCATAAGGAATGTTCATGCACCAGAGCTGAGGTGCAAGGAGGTCTCTCTTACTCAAAACACACATTCCTGGGCCTCAGTGGATGCAAAAAACTATACCAATATCCGTACCTCATAGGATTCTTGTTAACTAGGCAAGACTGAGAAAGATCCTTTCTCTCTGTGAAACTAAGGAAGTGATACAGTGTAAGATGACTCGACTACATTTTTAAGTTTCCCTCTTAAAAGGATTGAGTGATCTTATTTCTTCAGTCACTTTGCGTGTGTGTTGGGGGCAGGGAATGTTAGGCACTGAACCCAGGGCCTCAAGCATGCCAGGCAAGAGACCTACGCCTGAGTACACACTGCAGCCAGATGTTCTATTTTCTATTTAGCCCGGTTTTCTGACATCACTTTTAGTTCTGTCACCAGATGGTAAGCAGACATTGTTTACAAGCTTAGTAAAAGAGGACAAGCAGAAAATAGCACATTTTATCTCATACTAACAGCCACTGCATGGTTGGAGTAGATCAAGGCAGCTGGGTGAAGCCACAACGATCAGAATTTATGAGCAGTAAAACACCCAAGAGGTCTTAATTCGAAGTCATTCTAATGAAGAAATTCACATGCCTCTCTTGATGGCAGACAGTGTTAACCAATGAACTATTTCAAATTTACAGCCCAGTGATATATTTTTCTATTTATAAATGATGACAATAACTGTAGAAAGATTTTTTAAATAAAATGCTGTGTCCTTAAAATAAATTTGTAACTTGGAACCGATACTCAGACAGACCAAAGATTATTCATTAGTTTCAAGTAGTTCTTTTCCTCAGAAAATGAAAAAAGGGTCTATCAGTGTTTCCTAACACCACATGAAGTAGCTCATTCAAAACTCTAAGTCACTGACATTTTTCAATATGACAGTCTATGTGAGAGTTACCGCAGTTACCTACATTTTAAAATGGCTGAAAAGCAAGATATTTTAAAGTTGGGCATCAATATCAACAAAACCTTTTAGTATTAAAACCTATTAAAATATTTTTTTTACAGATTATAAGTTCTGTGTCTATTTGGCATACAGTAAGTGCTCACTTAGTGCTTTATTTTTTTCAGAGAAACTACCAAGAGAGCTGACAAATTTTCACCACAAGTGAGCAAAGTGCCAAAAACAAAGTTCTCTGTTGAAGAACTTCAGTTTTAGTTATCCAGGAAAAGTCACTTGAAAATGAGTGCTTGAAACTTGGAAGAAACAGGTTCCTAGATTCACTTGAAAGACAGTTAACTCATACTCATTTCCTACTCTTAAACAGTGTCAGCTGAGCGTGGTGTGCATGGTTGTAATCCTAGCACTTGAGAGGCTGAGGTAGAAGAATCACACTTAGATTACATAGTGAATTCAAGGCCAACCTGGACTACACAGCAAGACCCTGTCTCAAAAAACAGAGCAAAACACGTGTCACAGGTTTTTCTTTTGAGAAAGATATAGACATTAAACAAATCTCCCCTTTTACTTCCACATCCCAGAAATGAGAAATGTTTCATTCTCATAGTTGTTAATGATTTCTAATCATACACATGCATGTAGAGAGAATGTCTACATCTATTAATTCTCTGGGTATTGTAATTTGCGGAACAATGAGTACTTCACACTCAAACTCTCCTAAAACCTCAGTTTTATACTAAAGAATTCATATAAAGAATAAGGCAAGAACTTTGGAAGGCTTCATTACATAATAACAACAGCAAATTATGGCCCACAGTACCTACGAGAAATTAAGCGTTATTTAGGAACTGCCTGTAAATTGTAAATAGTAGCTAAATTAGGGAAGCTCTCCCCAGCATCATACCTGCTACTGTTAACCAACTGCCAGATAATAAACATGAATTAGATTGATTTCTTTTCTTTTCATACTGGGGATTGAACTCAGGACCTTGCGCTTGCTATCTCTCCACCCCAGTTTGGTTTCTCATGCCTGCTTTGGCAAGCACAGAGACCACGCTCCCACGTGCTACACCAGCGCTAGCTCTGTCCCCACAGCATGCTGACCCTACAACCGAGTCTGGGCATGGTGGCACATGCCTGTAATCCCAGTGCTGGGGAGACTGAAAACAGAGGAGGATCACTACGGTCTGAGATGTGTAGTGACCAAAGACATAAAAGGAAAAAAATCTATAGTATAAAAGAAATTGGTTTATCACACAAGATAGTGAGACCCTGAACACCCTGTAGATGCTTCCCTAAAATACAGAATAAAAGAAAGAGTATATAGTTATATCATAATAAAAGTAAATGTTTCTCTACCATAACTGAGATACACATGTAAAAATTTCATGATAACTTACACTTCTGGAAAAGTGGGAATTCATCTGAAAATAATTCAACTGTTTTTTTCTTTTAATCTGAAAGATTTACAGTTTCAATTATTTCTATGTCACCATTTTCCTTAAATAAGATACTGTCATAGGGCCTGTAAGATAGCTCAGCAGTCTAAAGCACCTGCTTAGGCAAGCTTAGGCAACCACAGAGTGTAGTTTGACCCCAGAAACCACATGTTGCACCAGCCCCACCCCCAGGGCAAGCTGAGCTGGCCATACCATAAATAAATAAAGTAAAAAAAAAAAGAAAAAGATACTGTCATATTTACATTTGTAGCAGTCAATGACACATTGTTTTTTGGAGAAAGGGTCTCACTGTTCAGGCTGATCCAGAACTATGTAGCCCAGACTGCACAGCCTTGAACTCTCAGTGATCTTCCTCACCCAGCCTCCAGAGTCTTAGTATTACAGGCTTGTGCTACCACACCCATTGACGATACACATTTTTGATAACTAAAACCTGTAGTACAATTATTGTTACACAGCCCACCCATGTGGGGTCACTAACTTTCTTATAATCCTCCAAAATTAGGGGAATGATTATATGTTTGTATCACTGCATTTAGGTATCAACACTTTTTTGAGGGCGTATATTCTATCGAATTTATATTCTTTGGCCAAATTGCAAAAGTTTCTACTTTAGGCAAAAGTACAGTTTATAAATATACTGTAAATTACATTAAGTTATTTTCCTAGAAAAAACAAAATGTATCTAGACCTATTATAGTATGTTAATTAAAACAATGATCTGATAAGACTTAAAAGCTCTATATTTCATCATCATTCTTTGAAAAAAAGAAAATCTCCAGCTGAGTTAAGCACAATGGCCCATGCTTGTCATCCCAGCACTAAGGTAGACTGAGGCAGGAGGATCACAAGTTTAAATGCCAGTTCCATTTGGGCAACGTAGTGAGACTAATCTCAGAATAAAATTTAAAAAGATCTAGGACAGAGCTCAATTGCTCTGTGGTAGAATAATCTTGAGGGAGGGAGGCAGGCAACCTACCTGAAGGGAAAACCATAGACTTAGTTAAGAGCAACTGAAATTTTTAATAATTTCCTTTAATGTTGAAATATTTGCACTCTTAAATATTTAGAAAACTGTATATTTGATCCATATATATTTTTAAAGTGTAACTTTGATATAGTTTTTGGCTATTACATATTACTACTATATTTGCATCATAAGATATGGCAAATATTTACTACATGATATATGCACCATCTGATGTTTATTAATTGTTCAGTTGTTCATTAGTTGTTCATTTTAAGAAATGTAAAGTACTAGGAATGCTGGCACACGCTTGTAAGTCCAGGAGGCTGAGGCAGGAGGATCACTATGAGTTCAATACTAGTTTGGATCACAGAGTGAGTTTAAGGCCACCCTGAACTACACAAGATCTTGACTCAAAAAAAGAAAAAAAAAAAAAAAGAAATGCATAAAGTTGTAATGTGTATAAATGCAAATTATAATGAGTACAGAACTTCATGTTACTTGTAAAAATAATACAGTATTTTACTTGGTATTAATTCCACGAATTCAAAAAGCTTTTTTAAAACTTTGACTTTTCATTACATGCATCTTGCTTTCAACACTTCTTTTTTACATTTTCTTTTTTTCGTTAGCAAACAAGCTAAGCTTCTTATCTTCCTTTTTAGAGGCAAACTTCAACATATCATTCCAACTGCATCCAAAATATTTCCCCCATATTTCTTACTCAGAGGTCTTTGGCATAAGACTCAGAGGCTTTTCACTGAAGATAAAATGATCTATCAAAATATGCAACTGATGTTTCATACTTCAATTTCATTTTAAGCTTTTGTGGAACCAAACTCTTGCAATGTATGTCCTGTATATTTTATGTGGCTTAAGTTTTCAAAAAATATTATTCAGTGATCCACTTTCTCATCACTTGTATAGCACTAAAATTAACTCTCACATTTTCATTACACACAATTTTTGAAGATTAAAAATTATTTTTTTAAATGTTAACTCATTTTGTTACTCTGTACTGATTTTCAATCCTGAGTACAAAAGAATACATTTTAAATTAATTATAAATGATTGAGTTTTTATCTATTCACTCATTAAGTCAGATTTATGACCCCTCCCCCTCATTCCAGTTACTGTGAGTTTTGAATGAAACAACCCCAATTGTAACAGAAGAAACATCTGTTGCTTTTTTCTTCCTCAGGGCTTTCCTAACTGAAAGAAAGGCTCCCCGCCTGACCTCCTCTTCCACTCCCCCTCCCTACCCCACACTAAGTGCCTTAAAACTCTTTTAAAGTAAATGTATTACAAATATTTTTAAAATACTGAATTCTTTTAAGATATCACCTTATTGATTTCAAATGTTATAGCTTGTTCAGAAATATTCACTTCTTCAAAGAATGACTAAATACTCTCTAAAGCAAAAAACAAGGAAGTCAAAAGCAGGCATCAGGAGTATACTTGAAATGATCAATCAACTCAAGTTGTCACACATTCCTGCCTAACTAAAAGCCCTTTAGATAAGATTTTCTTTAGGGTATCCAGATTCATACAGCATCTTGCATGCTGTATTTTCTTCGCCAACCCAAGGCTAATGGCAGTCACTACCCCAAGAAGCAGACACCAAATGGAGCCACCCACACTCTCACACTGTGCCTCATAATAAACCATAAAGCACTGGAATGCACTGGCCCCTTTATGAGCAAACAATGCCTGAGCTTCATTAGAATACAGCTGACATTTTCAAAGCACAAATACTTTCAAGAAAAATGTTCTAGAAAATAATAGCAATGAAACAGCTAGAAGAGCTGAAATATTTTTCAAGTGTCAGGTTGATTTCTAAACAATCTAAGGAAGCATGATTTCCTACTGACAATTTTAAATTATCCTAAGTAAAGAATATGTTTAATAAGGACAAAGCTTATTCTACTGACTACTGGAAAAAAATGAAAGTAAAAACTATCACTTGGATTGCTTTCACAAGTAATAACCATGAAGTACCTTTAAAATTATTAATATCTTCAATCATTTCTTTAGTACCCGAATGAAGAAAACAGCTTCAGAATTATTTCCACATTTTAATTGATTTATGTAAGTAGGGATAAACTAGGCTAACTCTACCCCTCCCCCCCACCCCACCCCTGGGCCCTGTAGTTTTTTCTTTCTGCAAACAGCAAGGATCTCTTGAAATCAGGTTGCTCCAGGCTGTTTTTCAATTTAACACTGCCACTGTTTAAAGAATATAAAATAAACACTAACACTCACCCAGCAGTAAGAAACAAACTGATCTCTCTTACCTGGTCTAAGGAAGCATGCCTCTCACTGCAGTACCAACAACACTCTACAGTCTTTGTTACCATTCAGTGGAAACTTGAGACTGTGTCAGACGTAAGCAATCGAACTCAGAAATGCTCAATTTAAAATACTTCTCAGTAAAACTAAAAAGATGCTCAAGAAAACTATTAGGTTAAATGTTTTTCAAACGACATATACATACGTTTAACATAACAAAGACATTTCAGAAGAAACTGAAAGTATAGGCCAGAAGAGATGAAGGTTTTTTGTTTTTTTTTGTTTTTTTTTTTTTAATGTAGAGAGGCTTGTTTTCTTCTTGAAAGAGCTTTCTTAAAATTAAAAATTGCTGGAAAGTGGTAAAATGAAGGAAAAGAAAAAAGTCTTAACTCCAAGCTAACATTTTTCTAAATGAATTTTAACTAGCTTAAAAGTAAGATTAACTTACTCATGAAACCTGCATAATTCGAATTATACATGTCAGGGTATTTGCTGGTTCCAAAGCAGTCACAAAGCCAGATCTTAATGCATCTTGAAAGCAGAGCAAAAACACCATGTGTTCACGGGGGAAAAAAGAGGAGAAACTCTTGAAACTGGTCAGGGCTTTTGAACCTGTAAACACTGCCCAGCTCTTGTGGGAGGGGATAAAAGTCCTGGTCCTGCCCCCTGAGATAGGAGGCCATGCTTCAACGCCAAAGTGAGTGACAGGCCCATTTCTGATATCAACAAAGAGCAGCTTAGTTGGGCTCTGTTTCCCCCCCACCCACTTTCCCACAGAGAAGTTTTAAAATTTTCAGGTTAGTCCCTTTGTATCTAGGATTAAGTACTGTTCTCCATTTTCTTAAGGAAATCAATTATGTTGTTCTGGTTTTTTCAGTGATTAATTAAAATTATATACCTAGTCATCTTACTCAAGTTTTCCTAGGCCATAAGCTGAACAAAAGATGCCCTCTTAAGTTTCCTTCCAAATCTATATAATATTGATAACTGTATGCCTATCAATATTGGCATGCTTTTCCTTTATCCTAATATGGGCATGAGTAGACAGAAAATAGGTAACATCAACATAAAGGCAATTGAAATAGTAAAACATATATACACACACATATTTTTTTAACTTTTTTTTTTTTTTTTTTTTTTTTTTTTTTTTTTTTTTTTTTTTTTTTTTTTTTTGGTCTTTTTGAGACAGGGTCTCAGGGTCTCGCTATGCAGTTCAGGCTGGCCTTGAGCTCACTTTTGTAGCCCAGGCTGGTCTCAAACTCACACTAATCCTCTTGCCTCAGCCTCCCAAGGGCTGGGAGATTACAGGCATGTGCCACCATGCCTGACTTGAAATAGTAAAAATTTTAAGAAGCTAGATGTAAAATTAATTTTCAAAAGTGCACACATAACCTATGATTATACAAATTCAAAACAATAACCATTTCAATCAAGAACATGCATTTGCTGAGTACTTATTATAAGCCAAGCACTATTTTGGGATCTGGGGATACAGTAGTGAACAAGACACATAATAGTCAAATATCCCTGTCTTCAGCAAGCTTACTGCAGTTTACATCTCAGTTCCTCTGTGCTCAGCTCTCCTACAACCTGACTATAGCACCTTTCCTCCTTTGATTAGTTAACCACCTAAAATGAAATACTCCCTTTTCAATGTATGTCTTGATAACAGCTCCAAGAGGTATATATCTCATGTTTGGTTTGGTGGTATATCCCCAGTGTCTAAAACAGTACCTGCTAAACATTCAAATATATACTGAAAAAGATCAGAAAGGTTTTTCTGGTTCAAACTCTTCCTCTGCTAACACAAATTACACTTTAATGCATAAATACGTCAACAATGACATAGCAAAGGTATAGAGTTGCAAACATATGCTTGAAACTGAATTTCAAACGGCCTCACTATCACGAGTCGTATAATATTTGAGCTAATATTTGAATAAAATAAATCAGTTAAATATAGCAAGCTTTTGTGGATGTATTTTGTAAGTTGGATAAAAGAAAAAATTTGAATAAAATGAAAGAAGAAAGAGCCAGGGAAATAGCTCAGCAGCATAAGTGCCTGCCTGGCAAGCGCACAGGTCCTGAGTTCAATCCCTCGTACCAAAAAAAAAAAAAAAAAGGAAGGCATACAATGACTGAGGACATGAGTACAGCCAGGTGGAGTCACAGTAGGATTCCATCATATTTCATTTCATGAGTAACTACAGTGTGGTGCTGAACTAGGCAGCAAACTGACTTGCGACCTACTGCCTCCTGAGGTGTGACCTTCAACCTACCTCTACACACCTGCATGCTGCCTTCTTACTGCAGCCTTCCTTCCCAGTGCCAGCCCTGTCCCCTCTACTGTTCTTCAGTCTACTTGTTGCCTTTCCATCTACTGCCTTTCTACCAGGCAGCAGCATCACAAACCATTTTCTAAAATGCTCCTTTACAAGTGTTTGACAAGGGCTAGGGATATAACTGAGGGGCACAGCACTTGCCTGGCAAGTGCAAGATTCTGAGTTTAAGTCCTCGTACCAAAATAAAAGCAAAAAAAACAAAACAAAACAACAAAAAAAAAACACCAAGTGTATGACAGTGTGGGAAAATGCATCTGATATAGGTCCTCTCATTTTTTTTAATATTATACAGAAAATTCATTTAAACACATTACAACCGCTGATTAATTAGAAATCAGCAAAGGGGCTCAGCATTCTCTCTTCCAGGCTTATAATCTGATTTCTTCAAACTGGAATTTGCTGTCTTTACTGACAGCCAGACCAAGTATTCATGGCACTTAATGACATTTGTGATTCTTAGGCAGAAATGACACTATGCTAGTACAATAGTTCTTACTTGACCCATGTCTGGGGGACACAGCTACATACCCAGACCCACATAATGAAGGAGTAGAAATGAGCTATTCTGTGCCTATAGTTATGTGTTCAAATACAATATCTAATCTTTACAAGTACAAGACCTAAAACAAAGGATTCCTGCTACTGCTTGGATGAGCAAATGCTGGATTCCTAAAAATATCACAGTAAATAATTTCACTTTTGTTTGCTTCTCCCCCCATTTTCAACCTTTAAATACAAACATTTTTCAAGGTTCTGTCCATAATGCTAGTTATGGTTTGAATCTGGAATGAGCTCAAAAGGCCTCTACATGTAAAGGTCTGGTCCTCAGGCCACAGTACTAGTGGGTGGTGGTAGAACCTTTATGCTGCAGGGCCTACTGGGGGTTTATGTCACTGAGAACATAACCATGAAGGAGATGGTGGTACACTAGACTCTTTCTCCTTCAATTCCTGGCCACAAGATGATGGGTCTCCTCTGCCTCTTGTTCCCACTGTGTGCCCACAGGTGCAAAGCATTACAATCAATCAGCAATACACTGACACCACCAAAACTATGAGCTAAGGTACACTTTTCTTCCTTTTAAGTAGATGTGCCCCCAGTATTTGTTACCATAACAGAAAGCTGACTAATACAATACTGTCTTTAAGATCTACATTTCCTCTTTGTAGAGCACTGTCTACATCTATGGAGATTACCATAAAAAATATAAAATTGTATCCTTCTAGCCCTGTTCCTGTCCCATTCTTCTCTAAACTCTTCTTTGCAACCATCTATTTAGTATGTCTATCTCTATACTGCAAAATCTCAATTCCTTCAATACTAAAATTGTCATTCTTCCCAAAGCAGCACATTCTATATTGCCTTAATCATACTAAGGCATCAAGATTCAAAATAGGAAAGTGTTTTTCTTCTTGTCTTATCCTTATGCACCATATGGTCATATTGCTAGTTGTTTCTCTCAGCTTAAAAATAAAAAAAGCATAAGAGATACAACTTGTGATAATCACTCAATATCCAGAACTGTATTATCCAAAATGGTAGCTGCAGCTACATGTGGCTATTCAAATTTATACTGACCAAACAAAATTTAACATTCAATTTCTCAGCTGGGTGTGGTGGCGCATGCCTGTAATCCCAGCACTCGAGAGGCTGAGGCAGGAGGATCGGTGAGAGTTCGAGACCAGCCTGGGCTACAAAAGTGAGCTCAAGGCCAGCCTGAACTGTACAGTGAGATCCTGTCTCAAAAGGACAAAAAAGAAAAAA
>PVJA010026858.1:0-17135 GCA_004027025.1 Myocastor coypus | reverse complement strand
CTCAAGTTGGGCTCAATTTAACCTTTTATTTTCTACCATAATCCTTATTAAATGCTTCACAAAATGAAAGAGGCCTATGCAAGGAACATGTTTAAGCACCTATGAAATGGGAAAAAACAAAATGTCCTCCCAGGAAGGAAGGGAGGGAAGAAAGAAGGAAGAAAGAGTGAAAGAGGAATAAAAGGAAACCAAAGATGCTATAGACATGGTTTGGTAAGGCCCCTACCAGTTACGAAGGGATGCAATTTGGAAATAATACTTTTAGCTTTAAAGAAGGAACATGGTATAGTGAAGAAAGGATGAGCTTTAGACTGACACTTCATCTACATTCAAAAATTAATTACTGGTACAGAAATCAAATTAAAACTAGTATGACTTGAAAGGAATCAGCTGACATGGCTGGCTCACAGGACCCATAAAGAGATTAGTTAACCAACTTAGGAAGGGTAGGGAAGAGCTGGGCCTTCAGAACTTTTGGTTACTTTGACTGTGTTTGTCTCCATCTGTCTTCAATCTCAAGTCAACCCCATTCTCCCTATCAATCAGCATTCGCCACACAGTGGGACACATGGCAAGCAATGTGCTGCTAGTCTCATGTCACAGATTTCATCAACCCCTTCTCTCACCCTAGGCCCTTACACACCAGGAAAACACTCACTGCTCAATGAAATATTACCAGATAAGGTGCTGGGCCAATCAACTATGATCAGAAGGACATAATCACAGAAGATGTAGTAGCTTAAGTATTAGTAGAGTCTGGTGGCGAAGTTCCTAGGAATCTCATATATAGTACTGAAAAATCAACAGTTGAGCTATTCTGAACAAGTCATTTAAAATGCAGATGAAGCCCAGTGTGGTGGTGCATGCCTGTAATCCCAGCACTTGGGAAGCTAAGACAGGAAGAACACTGAGTTTGAGACCTGCCTGGGCTACATACAGAGTGAGCTCAATGCCAGCCTGAACTGCACAGCAAGACCCTGCCTCAAAAGGACACAACATAAGAAACTAAATGCAGAAGACAAATGATTTTATACTACAGGTTATTAATTTCTACTACTTCTAGTAAGCAAAAATGTTTCTGAATTCAGTAACAATTCTCTTTATTTATGGGGTGGGGGTTGGGGGTTAGGGGTTACAATGCTGGAGATCAAACCCAGTAGTGTTATGTCACTGAAGTACATCCCCAAATTTTTCTATGTTTTGATACTACTTCTCCCTAAATTGCCCAGGGTGACCTGGAACTTGCAATCCCCCTGCCTCAGTCTCTTTAGTAGTTGAGATCACAACCATATACCATCACACCCAGATTTATTGTCCCTTATGGGTTAAACGTCAACCATATTTTTATGCTGACTCAAGGTCAAATCTTCATTTAAGACTCAAAATCCATCCAGTCTAAATTACATCTAATGGACTATTCACTGAACTGTCTTCCTAACCAAAAGCAACCTCACAACCCCACCCCCACCAACAATGCAGAAACCACCCATGAGCCTTATTCAAATGAAAAAAATGGTTATATGAATGGAAAAAATTCATCCATATGGTTATATGTTAGCAAGTGGTAGAACTGAAATTTGAATCTGATTCTTGATTTATCAATAGTCACATACTGTGTGGATATTATGACTATGTATATTACTTATAGATATGAATTCAACAAGAATTTATCAAAGGCTGGCTAAAACTATATTGTTTTTCATGTTGTATAATGGTCTATTCATACAAGTAAACTATTGCAGATCATGAAAAAATAAGGAAAATAATTTTCCTGCTTATGTGAAATTTTTGATCACTCCATCACCAAAGACATCACATAAAGTCAATGATGATCTTAGCATGCTTTTCTAGGATCATTTCCCAGAAACCCTGTGCGTGAATTATTCACTATTTCTTCAACAGTCCATGACTGTACTGAAAGGCTTCAATTTACTTCATGAACTAGTATTCATCCTTTGGAACCTATATAAAGTGCCATCTCCTTGGTTAAGATATTCCCAATTCACTCTGAATTAGGCTTGGTCCCATTTTGGGTTCCCATGACATTGAGACATATATTTATTACACTCACCACAGTACTCTGTAATTTGACATATTTACCATCTCAAGTGGTCTTTGTGTCCCTCTACAACAGATTTTCAGCTCTGTGGTTTTTCCTGTTCAGTCTCTGTACCCTTCCTGGCTACTGAACTAAGGAGTATAATCTTCGTACTTCATATCATATAAACTAAGATTTTAATGATCAAGTATCTTTAGTGGCTATTAAAATAACTACACTGACCACTGGCATTCTTTCTAGGCACTGAGTGATTAGACATAGAGTTTTATAACTACCAGTCACTTTACATTAATAATTACCAGCAACTAGCCACCTTCTCCATGAGCACCCTGAAGTTGTCATGTTTTCTGAAACACATAAAAGATATTCTGATTTCTTATGTTAGGAACTCATGCAGCAATCTTGCCCTAAATGTCTTCTTCCTTCTTCTGACTGCATCTATTCCTTAATATAAAGGGGAAGTTCTAATTCTACTACAAGAGCTTCTATTTCTGACCTCTTAATTCTAATCTAATTTTCTTTGAATTCCTACAAAAAGTACATTAAATATCCAAAATATGTAGCTAAAATACACGGGCTATATGAATATTTTGTTATAACTTTCAAGTTACAAAATGGATTCTTTTTTTTTTTTTTTTTGAGGAACCCGGGATCAATAAGATGGATTCTTAAAGAGTTATTGTTAAGACTAGTGAATTCATTCTGTTCATTTAAATTTATACCTACTTACTTTTTATACGGTGCTTGTTATTAGAAGAGGGCCTAAAATAATCTAATGAAGATAAAATCCTTAGCTTTGGGAAGTTAGTCCAATGCAGGAAATATCATAGACAAGCAAATATAATCCAATCTGTTAACTATTTCAAAATAAATTAGTGGGTACTAGAGAGCAGGTAAGGGTATCACATGGAATGTTCTTTTAGACAAGGGAGAGATCTTAGAGGGTGAGTGTATTTAAGCTGCAATCTGTTCTCAGCCTTGGTAAAAGCAGGGAGAAGAGCATTCTAAGGAGAACAGAACTATGCAAAAGTTCCACATAACACCCAAATTGAAAGTAAAATAAGAGTTGTGTGCAGTAGTGCATGCCTACAATCTCAGCACTTGGGAGGCTGAGGCAGGATGATCATCATGAGCTTGAGGCCAGTCTAGGCTATGTACTGACTTCAAGGCCAACCTGAACCACATAGTAAGACTTGCATAAAAAAAAAAGAAAAAAGAAAAAAGAAAAAAAAAAGTTAACTGAAACAAAAGAAAATGAGGAAGACAAAAATACGTACAAGGAAATGGTTTTTGGAGGAAAAAAGTAATATTCTAATTTTGGTTATTTATATACAATAGTAGAACTATATTTTCTTATCTGAGGATATAGCAAAGCACAAGGAAAAGGATCAGAATCATGAATGCTGATTTGCACAGAAGACTAAAAAGAACAAGATGATTATTAGACATTAATAAGCACTAAACATTAACAATAATACATAATATTCTATCATACAACTGTATATTTTCCTGTAGATAGATTTTATTCACCATATTTTGTCATAAGTATCTCTGAAATAAACAACACAAATCTGATTCTTTTCTAGTCATGAACTGCAGAGGAGTTTCTAACATGTGAAAGAATATAACCTACTTTAAATAACATATTTTAAAGGATATATATATACACATACATATACACACTATATATAATTTGTTGGCCTTTTGGTTAAGATCAAGTATCTCTGTATCTCTCTGTGTCTCTGTCTCTGTCTCTGTCTCTCTCTCTCTCTCTATATATATATATATACATGCAATTTTTGGACTGCAGTTTGCCTTCCAGAGTGCTTATGAGGATTTATATTCCCACCAGAGGCAGAGCTGAAGCCGGATGTGGTGGTGCAGGCTTGTAACCTCAGCACCTGGGAGGATGAGGCAAGAGGATCGGTGTGAGTTTGAGACCAGCCTAAGCTACAGAAGTAAGTTCAAGGCCAGCCTGAACTGTATGAGACCCTGTCTCAAAAAGACCAAAAAAAAAGAAGAAGCAGAGCTGAATAACTATGGGTAGGAAATACTGATTTCTCACATCTTTAGCAAAAAAGGTCATAATTATAAGAAAATTTTTGTTAATTTGATAGAGGAAAATTGTTTTTAAGTAACTTTTTTACATATATAAAAATGCATAAGAGAAAATACTCTATCACTCAACCATTTAAAAAATAGTACCATTCCTGTCAGCCGGCCGAAATGCCAAAAGGGAAGGCCAAGGGCAAAACCCCAGCCCCTGCTGTTGTGAAGAAGCAGGAGGCCAAGAAGGTGATAAATCCCATTTGTGAAGAGACCAAAGAATTCTGGCATTGGACAGGACAACCAGCTCATTTCACCTGCTTTGTGAAATGGCCCTGCTATATCCTGCTACAGTGACAGAGGGTCATCCTGCACAAGCAAGTGAAGTGCCCCCTGTGATTAACCATTTCACTCAGGCCTTGGACCACCAAATGTGTACCCAGCTGCTTAAGCTCGCCAGCAAGTAGAGACCAGAGACCAAGCAAGAGAAGAAGCAGAGGCTGTTGGCCTGGGTGGAGAACAAAGATGCTGGCAAAGGAGATGTCCCCACTAAGAGGCCACTGGTCCTCAGAGTAAGTGTCAACACTGTCAACACTCTGGTAGAGAACAAGAAGGCTCAGCTTGTGGTGACTGTGTACAACGTGGACTCCATTGAGCTGGGGGCATTCCTGCCTGCCCTGTGTCACAAGATGAGGGTCCTTACTGCATTATAAAGGGGAAGGCCAGGCTGGGGTGTCTGGTACACAGAAAGACCTACACCACTGTTGCCTTCACACAAGTCAACTTCAGAAGACAAAAGTGCGCTGGCTAAGCTAATGGAAGCCATCAGGACTAACTACAATGACAGATACAATGAGATCTGCTGTCACCGAGAAGGCAACATTCTGGATCCAAAAATCTGTGACTTGTGTTGCCAAGCTGGAGAAAGCAAAGATTGAAGAGCTTTTCATTAAACTGGGCTAAGTGTACTCTTGAGTTTTCTGTACTTAAAAATAATATGCCCTGGGCCCAGCGGGATGGCTCAGTGGTCTAAAGCGCCTGCTTGGGAAAGCTTGGGCGGCTGCAGGGACCACGGTTCAATCCCTGGCACCACATGCTGCACCAGTCCTGCCCTCGGACAGGCTGAGCCGGCCATAAAAATGAGTGAATAAACAAATAAAGGTTCTAAAACAAGAAAAATAAATAAATAAAATTAAAAAAAATAAAACCATTCTTAAAAAAAAAAAAAAAAAGAATATGCCCTTAAAAAAAAATAGTAATGTTAGGCTGGGCATGGTGGTATGCACTTGTAAATCCCAGCACTCAGGAAACTGAGGCAGGAGAATTATTGCAAGTTTGAGACCAGCCTGGGCTACAAAGTGAGCTCAAGGCCAGCCTGAACTGCATAGTAGCACACTATTTTAAAAAACAACAAAAAAGTAATGTTTCATGTATATAAATCAAACTTTTATTGTATTTTTCTTTTTCCAAAAAGAAACATATTGTATTTGTTTAACTCTGAACAAAATGTTTAAGTATCCTCTAGAGAGGTTGTCTCTTTAAATTTAAATTTTTTTCTTTGACTTCTGATGAAGTTGGACACATTCATATTTTTATTAGCCATTTTCACTTCCAGGAGCCCTCCTGCTGCTCTATTTCTTTCTTGTAATGTCAGCATTACTTACTTGTATTACATTTAGTTAGTGTTTCCTTCTTCTTCTTCCCCTTGTCTATAGCAATTCCTCAGACCTGCCTTATTTATGATGATTCTGACAGCTTCCAGGATTACTGGTCAGGTATTTTGTAGAATACCATTCAATTTGAATTTATCTGATTTTTTTTTCTCCTGGCTAGGCTGCAGTTATGGGTTACTGGGAGAAAGATCTCATCACTTTGTTATGTCTCTGGGTACATGACATGCTATCAAAATGAGTATGACACGCCGGGCGTGGTGGCTCACGCCTGTAATCCCAGCACTCAGGAGGCTGAGGCAGGAGGATTGGTGCGAGTTCGAGACCAGCCTGGGCTACAAAAGTGAGCTCAAGGCTAGCCTGAACTGCATAGCGAGAGCCTGTCTCAAAAAGACAAAAAAAAAAAAAAAAAAAATGAGTATCACTGATAAAGTTAACCTTAAGGATTAACCAGCTGAAATAGTATTTTCTAGGTTCTTCCACTGTAAAATTACTTCTCTATGTGCACTTGATATTTCTGTACACTATTCTTTGTGTGGTGGAGCCCAAACTCAAAAGACAGGGATAGGTTAATCACTACTTTCTCAAGGGAAGAGGACCTACATAAATTTTTTTGAATTTGCTATGGAAGATATATCTCTTCTCATTTATTTATTTACTTATTTATTTAAAGACTTATTTGTGGGCTGGCCAAATAGCTCAACAGATTAAAGTGCCTGCTTAGGCAGATGCAGCAGCCGGCCCTGCCCCCAAGGCACACTGAGATGGCAATAGAGACTGGGCAAGGGGGTACACGCCTGTAATCCCAGGTCTTGGGAGGCTGGACATAGGCAGATCACAAGTCCACGCTACATAGTGAGACCCTATAGTCCCTGCAGACCCTGTTCTAAAATAGGGGTTAAAAAAAAAAAAGACTTATTTGTAAGTATATAGTCATTTTATTTCTTTTTAATTTTTTTAAATTTTTTAAATTTTTATTTATTTTTTTTCTTGTTTCAGAACCTTTGTTTATTCACTCATTTTTTATGGCCGGCTCAGCCCACCCCGAGGGCAGGGCTGGCGCAGCATGTGGTGCTGGGGATCAAACCTCAGTCCCTGAAGCTGCCCAAGCTCCCAAGCAGGCACTTTAGACCACTGAGCCATCCCGCGGGTCATTTTATAATTTATAATTTTGGTTAAAATCCAACACATCATATTTTTATTTTGTTGCTCAAATTGCTCATGCTTTGGCCACTGGGACATTTTTGGATTAATATTCAGTCACTTCTTTCTAAAGACCAAGATTTTTCTTAAAGGTTTAACTTTCTTCCCTCTAAATAAATATTCTCACAGTTCTTCAACCAAACAATTATAGAGGACTGTTCTATTAGTGGGATTGATATGCCTGCATGTAAGTAAATCTTAGCTTTACATTGGACCTGTGACAGCAAATATTTATGTGATTCAGCATCCTACTGAACGTTATTAGTACTAATAACTTTACTGTTTTAATTAATTAATTAGGTGCAGAGACTTGCTACACAGCTCATACTCATAGAGATCCTCTTGTCTCAATCTTCCCAGTGCTAGGATTACTGGCATGCACCACCATGCTTGGTTTTGGTGGCTGGCACAGTGTACCCTGGGGTCCGGGGTCGGCATGGCATGTGGTACCAGGAATCTAACCTTTCTTTCACTTGCCAGGCAGGCACTTAGACTGCTGAGCTATTTCCCCAGTCGAGTACTAACAATTTTCAATCTTGATTATCAAATAACACAATTATATTACACATAAATGACTTGTTATGTCTTCTGCCTTTCAATAACTGCACCTTTTATTTTTTGGCTGGGTTGAACCTAAGGCCTCACACAAACTAATCAGATACTGAACCTGAGCTACATTCCCTGGACAAACATCTCTTATTTCTGTACCATATTACATTAAGTGAGATTTTTTTTTTAAAAAGTGGGGCCAGAAACTTCCACAGAATGCAAGAAGCTGCAAGTTTCTCCAGATTTTATAAAAAGAAAAGGTAAAGAGATGTCCATCAGTGTAACTTTTCTTGAGCCCATTACACATTTTAAAGACAAGATTATCAAGAAAACTGAGAAGTTTCTTGAAGATGACAGGTCACATGAACTGCCTTATCCTTGGCAGAGTAGTACCTACCAAACAATGAAGAAAAACACTAAAATATTAACATATTTCTTCCTATATGTCAATTATACCTTAACATGACAACAATCTGGAATAGCTAACAGCCCTGGGAGTCATTGCAGCTTTTACCAAGTACTCACAGATTAAAAGAGAAGCACAGCAGAGGACTGGAGAGAGGTCTCCACAGAATGAGCAAGGGCACCAACTGCTACTGGTACAAAGCCCCACCCACTACCACATACCCTTCTGTCCTATAAATTTAACTCATAACTCACAGTAGAAGGGGAGTTTTGAAGGGAAGAAATCTCACTCCTATGTTCAGACTAAAATCCCAATCTTCTGAGGGAAGAGAAAGAAAACTTTGGTAAAAGAAAGGAGAACCTCCTACACTTAGGAGACCTACCCTACTGCTGTGAAGACTAGAAGCAAAATCCTTTTGTGGTAGTACATCCCAGGATTCTACAGTGATACCAAGAAGTCTGCCACTGTTTGGGAAAAGACAAAGTATAATCACACAGGGCCTAAAATCAGCACTAGGCCAGGCCAAGAAAAGAGTAACACCACATAGGCGTACCACTGAGTAAAAAGCAGCATCAGTCAACCACTGGAGAAGCATAAGGAAAGACAGTCTTTGTTTGTGGTGGAACAAGAGGAGACTGAGGAAACCCAAGAGTACACAGGAATACTTTCCCAGGTCCAAGGACAGGGAATGGCTACATGACATATGCTGAATATAATCACAGCAATAGCAAAATCAATTCAAAACTTAACTTACTCAACTCTCACTGACAAATGAACTGACAGAAGATGTTGGCTCATTCCAGGCAAAGGAACTGTCTGCTTCAGTCTCTACCATTTTTTTATTGATGAAATCTGATATTCAGTTGAAAATTATAAGATGCATAGTATAATAGATAACTGAGGGCCCAAGATGTAGCTCAGCACTATAGAACTTGCCTAACAGCCACAAGGCCATGGAGTCAATCCCCAGTACCAGAACACTAAAAATATATTGGGGATTTTATAACTACATGTGGCACTGTAATGGTGGACTGATTCTGTCAACTTGAGTAACACCCAATTAAATTGGCTCAATGTACTTCTGAATGTGGGAGACCACCCTATGGAGGATTTATCACCAGAATGGTATAAAAAGGGAAATAAAGATGGTAAGATTTGGAACCGGGCATTGAGGCACATTCCTATATTCCCACCTCTCAGAGGTTGAGAGAGGAGAATCGCTGTGAGTTCGGGACCATCCTGGAAGCTACAAAAGTGAGCACAAGGCTGGCCTGAATTGCATAATGAGACCCTATTTCAAAACAAAAAGGGGGGGGCTGAAAAAGAAGGGAAGGGAGAAAGGGGAAGTAAGATCGCTTCTGTTTTCTTCGGAGGAGCTCCAGCCTTCACTTTCACCTGGGACGTCATCTGCTGGTTTCCACTGCAGACTCTTCAGCCTTTAGCACTGACCCTTCAGCCTTCCAGGTTGGATTCTTTGACCAGCTGATATGGACTCACACAGGACACTACAGAGAGCTCCAGGCCTTTGACTGGATCCTTCAGATCCCCAGTGCAGGGGCAGACCTTTTGCACTCCACATCTGCCTGTGGGTGGTCATTTAAGCCAATTTTGTAAATTTTTATATGTTATATATGCTGCATTCTATTGGTTTTCTCTAGTAAGCACTAAATGATATGGATACTTTCCTGGACTCTGCCCTATGTACTATTTTTTTGAGAGAGAGATTCTAATTTGTATCCTTTAACCATGGTAAACCATAAATGTCTTAACAGTTGCAGTGCACTGTCAATCTTTGTAGTGAATTACCAGACCTATGAACTAATCTATGTCAAAAGTGAGGGAAGGTTTTTGGGCATCATTCTAAAAGTACAACTTGGGGCCCGGTGGGATGGCTCAATGGTCTAAAGCGCCTGCATGGGAAGACTTGGGTGGCTACAAGGACCGCGGTTCGATCCCTGGCACCACAAGCTGCGCCAGCCCTACCCTCGGGGCGGGCTGAGCCAGCCATAAAAATGAGTGAATAAACAAATAAAGGTTCTGAAACAAGAAAAAATAAATAAATAAATAAAAGTACAACTTACTTCCTTACAAACTCCTTACAAATATTTCTCCTTCCAGTTTACACCCTTCTTATCTTTTCTTCTCTTTGTAACATCTTTTTAAAAGCTTAAATTTTTAATTTTAATGAATTCGGTATTGATCTTTTCTAAATCAGTCATGATTTTGGTGTTCAATCTAAGCAATCATTGCCAGAGCCAAGGTCAATGAACTTCCTACTTTTCTTCTTGAGTTGTTAACTTTTGTAAAAGGTATAAAGCTCTCCTGTTTCTTTCTTTCTTTCTTTTTTTTTTTTTTTTTGTCTTTTTGAGACGGTCTCGCTGTGCAGTTCAGGCTAGCCTTGAGCTCACTTTTGTAGCCCACGCTGGTCTCGAACTCGCACTGATCCTCCTGCCTCAGCCTCCCGAGTGCTGGGATTACAGGCGTAAGCCACCATGCCCGGCTCCTATTTCTTTTTTGGTAAGTGCATTTTAATTGTTCTAGCATCATTTGTTGAAAAGATTCTTATTTCTTCTCCGAATTGCCTTGGCTTTTCTATCAGAGTGACTGATTATGTTGGCATGGGTCTCTGCTGGGGCTCCTTATTGTGCTCTACTACCTATGCAACTATACTTATGCCAAGAACACATTGGCTTTAATACTGCAGTTATATAGCAACCTCAAAATCAGGTAGCACAAATCCTAGATTTTTTTTTGTTACAAATCCTAGATTTTGCTTCTTCTTTAAGATATGACCTTGGCTTTGTTTTTTACGTAATCTGAATCTCTTACATTTATAAATTAATATAGTCATTTTATTCTAATTACTAGTAAGATAGTGTTATATTTTGCCTCTACTGTGTTTATTGCTCTTTAACACTATCTTCTATTATTTTCTCTTAATTGCTAATAACATTGCAGGCATTTTCTTTAACACTATAGGTAACAGTAAAGCACAAACTCTGTTCAAGTCTTTTTTGTGTGTGTGTGTGTGTGTGTATGGGGGAACCAGGGTTTGAACTCATGACCTTGCACGTGCCAGGCAGGCACAGAGCTATCTCTCCAGCCCCAAACTCTGATTAATTTTATATTTTTTGAAGGCTTAATACTTACAGTACATATCTATACATATATATATTTGGGGGGGTCTTCTTTAGACAGGGTCTTGCTGTGTACTTCAGCTTAGCCTTGAGTTTACTTTGTATCCCAAGCTAATTTCAAACTTACAAGGATCCTCTGGCCCAAGCCTCCTGATTACAGGCCCACCATGCCTCACTGCTTACAGTGTATCTCATTAAAATTTCAATTTTAATACTATATTAAGCTTCATGATGTCTGATAATTTATGAAATAATTTCTTTAAAAATTCCAATGCAGGAAAATATAAAAAATAATTCAAGATCCTGTGCAATCCTCTTTATTTTGTGAAGTTCTAAATCAATGGAGACTGGGGCCAGTCAGATAGCTCAATGGTCTAAAGCGCCTGCTTAGGCAAGGTTAGGCTACTGTAGGGACAGTGGTTCAATCTCTGGCACCACTTGCTATATCAGTCCCACCGCAGGGCAGGCTGCGCTGGCCATAAAAATAAATAAATTTTAGGGGCCCAGCAGGACGGCTCAGTGGTCTAAAGCGCCTGCTTAGGAAAGCTTGGGTGGCTGGAGGGACCATGGTTCCATCCCCAGCACCATATGCTGCACCAGCCCTGCCCTCAGGGCAGGCTGAGCCGGCCATAAAAATAAACAAACAAACAAACAAAAGTTCTGAAACAAGAAAAATAAATAAATAAATAATTTTTTAAAAAAGAACAAAAAATAGCCGGGCGTGGTGGCTCACGCCTGTAATCCCAGCACTCGGGAGGCTGAGGCAGGAGGATTGGTGCGAGTTCGAGACCAGCCTGGGCTACAAAAGTGAGCTCAAGAACAGCCTCAACTGCATAGCGAGACCCTGTCTCAAAAAGAACAACAAAAAAAAAAAAGACAAAAAAGAAAATAAAGACTAAAGTGTGAAAGAAAATATTTGCAAAATCTGACAAAGGTCTAATATCCAGAATGAAACAATAAGACAAACAACATAATTTTTTTTAAAAAATGAGAAGGGGCTCAGAATTTAGTTCAGTGGTAGAATGCTTACCTAGTGAGCTGGAAGTTCTAGGTTCAGTCCTTGGCACCAAAAACAAAAAATAAGCCTCAACTTAAAAAAAATGGGCAAAAATTCTGGGAAGCTGAGGCAGAGTATCATGTAAATTACTGAGACCCTATCACAAATAAATGTGTGTGTGTGTGTGTGTGTGTGTGTCTGTCTGTCTGTCTGTCTGTCTGTCTGTCTGTCTGTCTGTCTGTGTATTAGCAGCTAGGGCAAAGATGTAAACAATCACTTAACCAAAGAAAATATCCTGATAGTAAATAAAGAAATGAAAAGATTCCTAACATTAAGTCATTATAGAAATGCAAATTAAAGCCACATAGAATAGCTAGAAAAGGAAGAAAAAAAAACACATCTTCTTTAGCCATACCACATGCTGGTAAAGACACAGCAACTAGAACACTGATAGTGGGAATACCAATTTACACAGATACTTTAGGAAACATGTTTGGTGACTTTCTGTAACATTAAGAATAAGCTTACCACATTACCCAGCAATTCCACTACTAAGTATTCACCTTAGAAAAACGAAAACTTACATCAACACGTCAACTTGTGTTTCAGTGTTCACAGCAGCTTTATTCATCATAGCCCACAACTGGAACAATACAAATGTTCATCAGCTCATGAATATATAAACAAATTGTGGTGTACCAGATCACAAATACTATTCAACAATAAAAAAGTAGTGAACATAACATTGATAAATCGCAAAAGGATTATGCTAATAACAAAAATACAGACATTAATACTAGGAAGTATCAAAAAATATTCTGCTTATCTAAAATTAACTGATGTTAATAGCTTATTTTTGAGCTAGCTGGGTCACTGGCACTTTATTATCTTTTGCTATTTAATTCATTTATGTATCACATCTCTTAAATGCTGGGTTTGTGGCATTTCATAATACTAATACCACATTTGTATATCAATTTATGATTTCATCATTCTCATTTAACAAAACAACCGGAATGTTAGTATACAAAATGTAATGGAATCAAAATGCAATGGGTTCAGGGGCTAGGGAGAGAGCTCCATGTCATGAGTGCCTGCCTGGCAAGTGCAAGGTCATGAAATTCAAACTCTGGTCCCACAAAAAAATAAAAATAAAAAACAAAGCAAAACAAAAACAAAAAGCAATGGGTTCAAATCTCAGCTGACTACTTGGCTGATCCATACTAAGTCATTTAACATACATAAAATTGAGCTTCCATATTCATTAAACAGAAAAGCATGGGGTGAAAGGAAGATAACACTGGAATGGTATGACCAGAGATTCTAACACAAAGGACAGCACATTAAGGACAGAAACCTCCTGAGAAGGCTGAGACTATAGCTCAGGGTCCTGGGTTCAACATGCCTAGCATGAAAAAAAGAAGAGAGAGGAAAGACAAAAAGTGAGCATGGTAGTATATGGTCCACTTCTTTGAAGGGCTGCAGCAGCAGCATCACAAGTTGGAGCCAGCCCAGCCTGGGCAACTTGTTGAGATTCTGTTTCAAAATTTTTAAAAAATGGGAAAAGAGGAAATGAATGGGTGTTACTCAGTATAAGATCCCTGGCTCAACCTCAGCACCACCTGGGAGGGGGCTTCTGATAAACCAAGGGTTGGAAAGCATACTTGACTTTTAAAAGAAAAAAAAACAAGAAGAGAAAGTGGATCTTGAGTTTCTGCTGTTTTGGGTCTTAAACTGGAGCTATTAAAAATGTTACCACAGAGACAGCTGGTTTGTAGCAGAATAAAATCATAAATCAAATTTTCAATTTTTGAGACTTCAAGGGAGTCATTTCTATCACTGAGAATGGGACTCCACAACCAGAGAAATGCTTATCTGCATATAGAGAATATGAACAATTTTAAACTAATAAAAAACAAGCTAGTTTTACTCTAATGATGTGGTGTGCCCATCGAAATTTATCTCAGCAAGATAGAAATCACAGTTTCAAATATTTGGTTTATGTACTTAGCCAAGAATCTACAATTTATGGAAAGATGAATGTCTATAGACCAAAAGCCAGAATCAGTGAGAAGAATCACATTAGGTAAATTCAAAATGCTTTCTTAAGGCTTTGCTGTGTGTCTACCACAGAGCCCAAAGAGCATTATGCTACGTCACGTGTTTTATCATTTCCTCCTCAGAGTATCCAATACGAGTGAGCAGATTATTTCTGTGATGGGAAATGAAAAAGTACATGTAATTGTACAATCAAGTGTTTTTATTCTTTTAATAGCCCACATATATGTATGAGTACCTATTAAAGGTCAAGCACAGTGCCTGGCACATAATAAATTTTTAAAAACAAGACTCATCTTATCCCATTGGTAGGTTTCATTCTAATAGGGTGATAATGGCTGCTAAGTGAAGATTTAAAATGTAGTCCAATAAGTGCAGAAATAGGACAGTATAAGGTGCCACAGAGGTATGGATAAGACATATTAAATACAGAGAGTACAGGGTATAGGGACCTCAGGTAAGATGCACAGCTCCCTGTTGGGCATGACAGCTTCCTCAAAATAAAGAAATTATAGAATTTTCAGTTAATTTTGTGTTTCAGATAAATAATACTCTTTTAGTGAAAGTATATATTACAATTTGTGTCTAGTTGTTCCCCCAAAGCCTCAAAGCCTCATGTAGTCATGGGTCAGGGACTTCTGGAGTTTGAGACTAACTCATGACCCACTGGAATTATGTGTTTTACTACTGCTGGGATTATGGACTTTAGTACTGCTGGGATTATGGGTGGAGCCTGAGGCAGAGGGCATGAATGTAATATAAGAGGGACAGAGCAACAGACTCTCTCTGTGGTTCTCTGTCACCCTGGTTGGTCAGTTGCCTCTGTCACCATCTGTTGCCATTCCACTGTCATGTGCCAGTATGCCTTAGATCCAGCCAAGTATGAACTGAAACCTCCAGTAACTGTGAGCTAAGTAAATAAATCTTTCCTTTCTTCATTTTGCATGTTGGGTATTTGTCCCAGCAATGAGAGAAGAGTAACCGAGACACGTATATCCAAAATAGTCTTCCATCTTGTGTGTGCATATGTGTTGGGGATCTAACCCAGGGCTTTGTGCATACTACCTGCAGCCCCAGTATTATTACGAGCTTTATCTGGCAACTCATGGTGTGAATGATTTTACAAAAGCCTCTCAGGGCTAGAGATACTGTGCAGCAGAATAAATTATACATAAAATAAAAATTAAACTATTTCTACTTACACACAACAAATATGAACCCTGAAAAAGTATGGCAGTTGCTTCCATACGGAGACAGCCATATGACAGGAATCTGAGGTCTCCTGGCAGCAGTCAGGGAGGAACGGAGAGCTTCTGCCAATAATCACACAAGCGAGCCATCTTTGTTTTTTGTTTGTTTGTTTGTTTATTGTTTTAGAACCTTTGTTTATTCACTCATTTTTATGGCCGGCTCAGCCCGCCCCAAGGGCAGGGCTGGTGCAGCATGTGGTGCCGGGGATCAAACCGCGGTCCCTGAAGCTGCCCAAGCTTTCCCAAGCAGGTGCTTTAGACCACTGAGCCATCCCGCCAGGCCCAGGCGAGCCATCTTTGAAGCACACCTTCCAGGCCTTGTCCAGTATTCACATAATCACAGCCCTAGCCAACAGCTTAATTGCAAACACCTAAGAGACTGGGAGGCAGATTACTAGGTAAACCGTTCCCAGATCCTGGGGTCTCAGATACACTGTGAGATTAAATGTCTTATATTATTAAATTTCCATGTACCGTGCTGCACAGGAAATTAATAATGTTTAGCCCATGGCGAGATGGCTCAGCAGTCTAAAGCACCTGCTTAGGCAAGCTTAGGCAACTGCAGGGACCACAGTTCAATCCCTGGTGCCACATAACAACAGCACTAATAATAATAATAATGTTTAGCCCACTAGCAATCCTGTGTCCCCTGTGAATGGGTCTACACTAGTACCCTGGCACACTTAGACATTGGCCAAGAGGAGCTGTAACCAATGTGACAGGTGGCAAATCCAAAGGCTACAGCTGGGACTGTCAGTCAATTGTGCCTCCCACTAGGAGATCCAAATGGTACATGTCCACGGCCAACACAGGATTACAAAATCTTATTAACTATAACATCCTTTCTGAAACAAAATAAGATCTTTTTAAAGAAGAAAATTTAAAAAAATTTTTTTTTAGTTGAGCTTACTCACTGGAAAAAACTGAATGAAAACAAAATATAAGCAAGATAAGGAAAAACAATACAGCTAAGAAAACTAAAAATCTTGAATTAATCCTGGTTCTTAGCTTGGCTTTATGCATACCAAGAATTGGTCCAAAAAAAAAAAAAAGGAAAAAGAAAAAAGAAAAAAAGAAAAGAAATTGCACCTGGGTAGACTGTTTTATTCTCTCAGAAAAAATTTCTGGACCCTAAGGATAATGTTCATCTGAGGAGCTGTAAACTGTAGCTAGTCAACTAAATCAGAATTCCTAAGAGTACCTTTGATGCAACAATTTCAATGTTGTAAATATTATAGATAATTTTATTTCAACAAGTTTCAAGGTAAAGTGATTACATTTCAAATTGGTTAAAGTGAACAACAAAAAAAGTGTCAAGTAAAGATAGTTCCCTCCTTTTCCAAACATACAGAATGATTTGGAAGAGAATACAGTAAGAACAGCTACAGAACTAAGTATAGCTAAAGGAAGATGCTAGCTTTCCTTTTTAACTACATGCTCCAGAAGTAGTTTCTTACTTTTATAGTTTTCCATCTAAATCTCTGAGTTCAAACTATCACAACATCCCCCACACCAGGTCAGCTCAATACCAGGTAAGTTCAGTGTGTATTTATGTCAGACTTCTTCAAGATCTATGCTCCACTGACACGCTTTTTGGTTTTTTTTCCTTCACAGATATGTGATGTCACTTTTCTTCTTATGGCCTGGAAAACAGTCATAATTATCTTTGACGATCCTTTGTAGAAGCCAAGAAAATTATTATTATTTTTGGTTAGAATTTTTTATTTCTTTTTTTTTTTTTTTTTTTTTTTTTTTTTTTT
>PVJA010026857.1:0-29218 GCA_004027025.1 Myocastor coypus | reverse complement strand
AGAAGATTATACATCACGACCAGGTAGGATTCATCCCAGGGATGCAAGGATGGTTCAATATACGCAAATCTATAAATGCAATACACTATATCAACAGAACCAAGACCAAAAATCACATGATCGTCTCAATTGATGCCGAAAAGGCCTTTGACAAAGTGCAACACTCATTCATATTCAAAGTCCTACAGAAAATTGGAATGGAGGGCCTCTACCTCAACCTGATAAAAGCCATCTACAACAATCCAACAGCTAGCATAATTCTAAATGGGGAATAACTGAAATCTTTTACTCTCCAATCTGGTACAAGACAAGGATGCCCCCTATCGCCGCTTCTATTCAATATAGTTCTGGAGTCACTAGCTACAGCCATTAGACAAGAAAGAGAAATAAAAGGAATAAGAATAGGTAAAGAAGAAGTAAAACTTTCACAGTAACTTTTTCATAGCACTTCTAAACCAGAATAACTATCAGTTCTGTTAAAAAAAATAATATTTTTAAATTTATATGATCATAATTATTAACCCATGTGCTTTTGGGATGCCATATGAATTCACAAACTTTGGAAATATATTGGATACTGCCCTTGTCATATTGTTTCTATCTTGAAATTTGGGCAGTATTTATATCTCATCATAGAAGCCCCTAAAACCTCAACTTCAAAAGGATATTGTACCATTAAAAGAAATGCAGCACAATCTAACATTAACACTGAGCTCCTTTAAGTTAATAGTCCACATGATATCTGACAAGAGTCAAGTATAATTGTTTTTCCTTCAAAAGTTCAAAATATCTCATGATGTCCCACATTTTTGTATTGCAAAATCCTGAGATGACATGGTTTACAGTTTAAGAACTAACATCAAATGGTCTTACTGCAAAAGTTAACCAATTTTAGTAAAAGATACCTAACACATCGTCTACCTCATGGACAATATAGATATATAACAATCATGGGATTGTCATTCCCATAACAATATGAGACAATTGTCACACACTAAGAAATTTCAGGAAGGGCATAGTTATTAGATGTGAATGAGTCTAAGGAATAGAAAATCAAGATGAACTTTTAATTATGGTTACACATAAAATGAGTATGTAGCAAGAATGTGGAAAATTTAGCTTAAGTGACCTATTTCAAGCAGAACAACAATGGCACAAATTGCTTCTACATTGCTGAAATGCTTGATACCTTCTTTTGAACTGTGCTGTATATTTCACTGTATAACGTAATAGCTGTATATTTTCAATACTCCATAACAAAGAATCAGACACTTAGTGATCTAAAACTATGCAAATGTGTTGTCACTAATTCTTAGGGTAGTAACCGTAGTGTATCTTAGTTGAGTCTTCTGCACGCACGGTCTTAGCAAGAGCTGGACTAGAGAAGAATCCTATCCTAAAACTCAAATTGTTGACACAATTCATTTGTTTGTGCTAGCAGGGTTCACATCAACTAGCTTTTTCAAAGCTAGCAGGAGGGAGACTCCACAAATCTATGAGTGAGACAGAGAGGGGCAGTGTTAGGTCACAGAACAACCATAGAAGCAACATCTCAGCACATTTACCACATTCTATTAGTTAGAAAAAAATCACAGGTTCTACCACACTCAAAAGAAAGTAGTTATAAAAATTCATGAATATTAAGAGTTGGGAATCATGGAGACCACATTCACAACTTTCTGAGATGATAACTACTATTAAAATAAATGTACATTTAATGAATAGTAACATGATAGTGAAGAGTACTAAAAAAGTCAAGAAAAACATCGATTGTTAAGTTGAATCTTCTTAACATGTTATTCTTACATATATTTAATAGACAGTTTTAATAAAATATAACAGCGATTTATTGTCAAATTCAGAAAAGACTGCTTTTCGCAGTGACTTGGCCTTATACCCACACTCAGCATGGAGACATGTGCCTGCATTTGGGCTGCTTTACAAAGGTGCAAGCCTGTGAAAGAGCAAGTGATGCTGAGAAGGGAGGTGTTCTGGTCCAGACTGCATAGTGCTGCATATGTTTTTATTTATCTCACTTTTTATTTATCCAGCAAATACTTATTGAGCACTTGAGGCGTGCCAGATACTGTGCTATGCTACATAATAAACATAAAAAAGAAAGTAGCTTATTTCCAGATCTGCTTTTGTTTTAGTTCCTCAGTATTTTCATAAAAACTTACTGTGGTACATTGACTTATCTAAGGACCAGATCCCTTCTAATTGTAGTTCTGTTCTTATATGACTTTGCAAGATCTTCATGACCCTAATCAACCACATTTCTTCTTGTACCTTTCCATATTATTGCTTCCATTTTAAAGCCATTAATTTTGTCCTCTTCATTTCTTGAAAAAAGTCAATTGAATGATAGAAAGTGACTTCAAGTGTCATTTTAGTAATAATTCATCTGCTCCCCATAACCCTATAAAGCTTCTTGGTCAACTGTATATCTGGTCACAATAAATACCTTCTTTGATGGGTACCTCTCTTCAATCTGTTCATTATACTTGTCTAGCACAAAAATGTGAAGCCACTACAACAAATGAGGTGCTGGAGCACCATGGGAATAAAATAGTCATCCTTTCTAAACTCACAAAGAGAAAAAGACTACAAATAGGAGAAAAAAAACACATATAATTATAAATGGTATTGATTGTTGTGCAGTAAGTATGATTTAAATTGTTTTAAATTGTTTTAAACTGTTTTAAATTGATTTTTTTTTTTTCGGGACACAGTGTTTGAACTCACGACCTTGCACTTGCCAGACAGGCACTTGTGCCATAGAGCTATCTCCCCAGCCCTAAACTGTTTTAAATTGAAATCACTCTCCCTCTCATTTTCACTAGTTCTCCCTTTGGGCTATTAGAAATATATATAACACTCTAGCATTTTCTGAAATTCTCTCTTTTGTCTGTGCAAGAGTTTCTTTTGCCACCTCTGCCGAGGCTGTACCAGTGTAGAAGATGCTCTTCGTAGGAAAAAAAAAAAAAAAATGTTTTTCATTACAAACAACTTCTGGTGTTTTACTTGATTTTAACATTCTAGTTTTCTTTTAGCCATCTTCTTTAGACCTGAGGATTTCTGAATTCTTCTCTTACTTTATCTCTCACCCAGAATGACTTCCGTAAAGAGCATCACCCTTGCTTGTCCCTGGCAGCCATAATTCTCATTACTTTATAGTTTCTGGCATCTGCTTTGCACGTCAAATCTTCTCTGGTCTGTGACCCTCTGCTGCCCTCTTTTGGCTTTGATCATTGTGAGCTACTGACAAGCAACTTCACCCTATGCTCCATTCATCCCCCTGGGAAGGAGGGCAGAACAGTTCCATTATTGTGTGCACAACTTCCCTCGAGCACAGGCATATAAAGATTCTGCAAACAGAAGGTAAAAGATCTGAAGGATATTCTAGTCTACCTATGTCCTTCAGTTTTTTAAAGTATATGCATATGTACATGTGTGTGCATCAATAATTCAGTGACTGTACCAGCTTCTGGAAATACAGCACTAGACAAGAAACTCCATGTCATTTAAATAGAAGGACTTACTGGATGGTAAAACTCCACACTGGCAATAATTACCTAACAAGGACTGGGATGGGGTAATTCATAGGATACTATAAGAGCATTTATAGGATATATTAGTCAACTTTCCATTGCTGTGATAAAGTACCTCAGAAAAACAACTTAAAGGAAGAAGGGTTTGTTTTGGCTCATGGTTTTAGAGAACTCAGTACATTTCTGACTGGATCTTGATATCCTGTGCAGCAACGAAGTCATCAATGATGAGGTTTGTGTCCTTTATGATCCAATCAATACCCATCAGCTGGCCGCTGGAGAACATGTTAATCCCGACCATAACAAGGCTTGCAAAACTGGCTCAAAGAAGGGTTCAGAATTTTAGCTGTGATCTTAAAATGGCTTGGGGAAGTGTTCAAGTTAGTTCCAATGCTGTCTGTCACCTAAAAATCAATATTTCTTAGCCACTTATTCCCATAACTAAATAATCTATCAAAAGGGCAGCATCACTGATCACAGGTACTCCCTAGGAAGCACTGAAACTCCAACTTTATCACCTGTGTTTGCGTACAGGAGAAGCCCAATTTTACCAACTATATTGAGTTAATTCCATCTACTTCAACTCCTTGACATCTTCTGAAAACATCCAAAGAAAGCTCCTCTAGCTCACTATTATTCTCCCCAATCACCACCCCATAATACTCTGGGCTGCATTCCACTTACTACAGTTACCTACAGTTTTCCCCTCTCCCAACCCCTCCTCTGTCTCACATCCTTTGCTATGAAATTCCTCTAACCCATACTTTCTTAATTGACTGTTTCCTTCCTCCTTCCAAATGCCTTATGTTAGGGGCCAACAGGATGGCTCAGCGGTCTAAAGCACCTGCTTAGGAATGCTTAGGCGGCCGCAAAGAATGTGGTCCAATGCCCAAAAGCCTTGTGTTAAAATTACTTCTCCTCTCAAAATATTGCTTTTCTTCCTGCAGCTCTCTCAAAAGAAAGCTTCTCATCCTCTCACAGCTGATGAATTCTTTGTTCTCCCATTGGAAATCACTTGCCACCCCCTCCTATCACAGCCTCTCCTGTTCACAATCAGACACCCTTGTCTACCCTGACCTAGCTGTTCTCCTCAGGCTTTGAAGATGATACCACAGCTAACTTCATCTCCACTCTGCTCTTGCTCTGAAAAATTCAAGTTCTACATAGATGATTGCAGCTCTGCCAGTTTTGTTGCTCATGAATCTGAAAACCTATTGTTCCTCTTTCTCTCTCACCTTGTATCCATCTTACTGATGAGATTTTTCTCTTAAGTGCATACCCATAGTAGTAAACCACAATAGCAGCTTACTTTTCATTTACCCAGAAACTTCTTCCTGATAAATCTCACTAGAAAATACAATATGACTTTAATTAACACCCATATATGTAATATACACTTTAGCGTCTATCCAAAACTCTCTCTTGAACTTGGGAGACATATATGCAATGGTTGAGCATATGTTGTCTTTAATGATCTACATAGGTCTAAATTCAGTATGTCCATAAGTCAATTCATCATTTTTGCACCGTGTAAGCTATTTTCCTTGAGAGTTACAACCAAATGTATGCTCAAGCAAGAAATATGTTTCATCCCTTTTCCTTCCTCTCATGTTCCTGTGCCCACCAACCCTAAAACGGGCTCTCTCTTGCCATTTTTCAGAAATTAGGTCATCCTCGTTCTTCAAATATGTTGTCTTATATTTCCTCCCACCATGTTCCCAATCCATTCTTTGTACTGAATCCAGAGTGATTGTCCAAGTGTGCGCATGACTATACTATTCCTCTGACTTAAAAAACATTAAACACTTTAATACACCCCTTCTGCTCGGAAAATAAAAATTCAAATGCTCCAACAGAACTTACCACACTCCTTTAATGTGACTTCTCAGTAATCCTCCACCATTACCTCTAACTCTCCTCCTATGCATTATTGCCCAGCGGTAATGAACTACTGTGTGGAATACTTCAGTGGTAGAAGAGGGCAAGGTCAAGTTTCTTGAAGCAGTTATAATCCAACATGAATCTAAAGCTGTACTTCTCATGAACTACCTGAATGCAAATAGGGATTTTGAAGGAAATCCATGCCAATGAACTTCAACTCTATGAAGACTTGCAGCCAGATATGTATATGTACTTGATTTCTGCAGAGAAGTCTGGAAAATCCTGAGGGAGCTATTAGATAAAACGATTTAAAAAATGATTAAAGAGACAATTTCAGTTTCACTAGGCTCCTTAAATTATGACAACACTTACACATGATTGGCCCAGAATGTAGGCTGCAATGAAGCATTTTTAATGGCTCAATTCCAAGGCTAATAGAGCCAAGCAACTCCTTGAGGATGTGCCTGTCCTCCCATTTTTAAATCCCCAGACACTGGCACACAATCAGTGTCTAACTATATGCTGAAAATCTGTTGCAAGGGTGTTGTTCATGGAACCTAAATTTTTCCAGGACCACTGGGATTTCAAATATGTTCCTCTGGAAACTATGAGAATGTTTCATAATTTTTATGAAAAGTGTAATAAGGAAGTCAAGTAGGTAAGCACTGCAATGAAATAGCAAGCACTAAAACATGAAGCACAAACAAGATTTGAAAAAGTGGAGACCAAGGAAAAGCACGGTATATCATGAACACAATGTAGACCTCCAATGTATCCATCTAGATATTTACTGTTCAGTGCACATGTGTGACATCTGTTATGGTTATGTTTAGTTGTCCCCCCAAAGCCTCATGTAGTCATTGGGCGGGGACTTCTAGAGTTTGAGATTTGATCCATGATCCCGGGGATTATGGGTTTTAGTGCTGATGGGATTATGGGTGTAGCCTAAGGCGGGGGCTAAGGCGGAGAGCCTGGATGTAACATAAAGAGAGGCAGAGAGACAGACTCGAGCTGTTGCTGTTGCTCTGCTGCCCTGATTGATTGGCTGCCTCCGCGACCATTTTGTTGCTGTTCTGCCGCCATGAACTGGATGCTCTCCGCCCTGCTCCACTCAGCCTTGGGCCAGCTGAATATGGACTGAAACCTCTACGAACTGTGAGCTAAATAAACCTTTCCTTCCTTCATTTTGAGTGTTGGGTATTTGTCCCAGCAACGAGTAAAAAGTAACTAAGACAGCATCCTTACATAAAAATAAATCATGAGCCGGGTGTGGTGGCTCACGCCTGTAATCCCAGCACTTGGGAGGCTGAGGCAGGAGGATTGATGTGAGTTCGAGACCAGCCTTGGCTACAAAAGTGAGCTCAAGGCCAGCCTGAACTGCATAGCAAGACCCTGTCTCAAAAAAAGACAAATAAATAAATAAATAAATAAATAAATAAATAAATAAATAAATAAAATAAATAAATCATGATAGGTAACATTCTTCAAGGAAGACACTTTCCTGATGAGCACCGTCAGACTTGAAATAGAGTATGACAAGGACTACGCTTCTGTTATTTGGTTTGGCCTCTTCATTTTGGTTTGAGGGTTCTTACGGGATTTTTTAACAATTCTTCAGGTTCCATAAAGAAGTTAACTGAGCAAGCTGAAAATGTGAGTGAGTCGCATAAAAAATATAATACATAACCATGCCATAAATTTAAATATAGTCCTTTATAACAACCTTGACTATCTTAATCACTGTGATGGGTATTGATAGGCTCTCAGATGCTCATTTATTAAAATGTTTAACAAATAATTACCATCTACTTTTTATGAAGCGCTATTATAAATACTTGGAAAGAAGAACCTAAGAACAAAATATGAAGGATTCCTGCCTTCAAAAAATATAAATTCTCAAGCTAATGAAACAGCTAAGTGGTCTAAAGTGCCTGCTTAGGCAAGTTAGGCAAAGTGCAGGAGCTGTGGTTCAATCCCTGGTACCACATGCCATGCCAGCCCTGCCCTCATGGTGGGCTGAGCCAAACACAAAGCAAAAGAAAATTAAATTAAATTCTAGCACAGAGAAGACAATATTGTACATTTAAAAATAATAAAATATTGAAGGGGAAAATGTATAAAACAAAAGGGTCAAGATGGGTCCGGCACTGAAGGGATATGGATACAGTTTATACTGTTAATAAGAGAATCAAAGTGGGCTTCCTTTGGAAGAAAAAGTTTGAGCACCCACATGAACAAGGCAAAGGAATTAAAGCTACAGCTGTGTGAAGTGTCTTCCAGGCCTAGGGGCAGCTGGAACAAACACTCTACCCCAGGAGGGCTTTTCATAGTTGTGATTTCACATTTGTATTTTGATTATTTTATTAACCTAAATCCTTTCTTAGCCAGCAACTGTCAAAGAGAAAAATGGTCTTATACACTTTGCTCCATTTTCTCCTCTGAGATTGCTCAGAAAATATGCGTTGAATGATTAAACAAGTTAGGGAGACTCATTTTTAGCACGTCTCCCCCAGTGATCTAGAAAAACTTTGTATGTGGTTTAACCAAGTCAACGTTTTCTCAGTCAATTCTAGGTTTTATTTCTTCACTTACTTTTGTCTGATCCTGCTCTTTGTGACTTATGCCATTACTGACCCATACTAGTCTCTAAAAAAATAGTTGCTCTAATATCACCCTCTTTTTCTACTTTAGATAGAGTATAACTTTAAACGTAAGAGTGCTTATAAACCTTCCTATACCATCTAATAAATGTCCGCTATGGGTTACTTCTTCCCACAGGAGTTCTTTATGGCTTCTTCTAGCATGGCTGAGCAGATCCTATTCTCTGCCTCTTCTTCCTTGGCTGGCTGCCTGTGCTCTGCAGAATCAGTATTCTAGGCTGCTGTGTGATAGACGGGGGTTATCCCACTTCTTCTTGGCAGGAAGAGGAAGTTCAAGTTTGGCTCTGAAGTGAAAATGCATAACACACTGAGCAGAAATAAGGTCACCACTATTCCTCCTGTGTAATCACTATCAAATATTTTCTTTGCATGAATTAGCTCAGGAGTTTTGCTGTTTAACTCCTTAAGGCCCAATACCATAAAAGATACCAAGGTGCAGGATACTGAATAAACTCTGTGAATTCCACAACACATTTAAAAACCAGAGCATCTGAGGATAAAAGGAAAACAGAATTATATACTTGTGGCTCAAATTTTTATAAAGTGTGTTGTAAGATACTTCACTATTTCGCTACTCAAATACATACAAAGAAAATAAAGCAAAACTATACAAGAAAAAATATTTAGTACAATAGTTCAAGGGAAAACCTTTTCCAAATAGTAGTGTCATGTATTCATTATATTTCATTCATAAAGTTAAAATGGGTATGAAGTTTGTGGAACAGCTATTATGTTCTAGGACTAAGTAATGTATGTGTAAGATATAGCTATTCTTAGCAGTCACATAATGAATATAGCATAGTATTAACTCCATTGTCTTGCTTTATTCTATGGTCATGTAGAATAATGAATTACATTAAATTAAACCTTATAAGAGAAGAATCTGGTCTCACCTGACAAATTTAATCTGAGATAGAGTGTACCATCAATGCGTAGCATGCAGAAGTTCAATCAAGGGGCTAGAGAGATAGCTCAGTAGAATAAATGCCTGTCTGGAGAGTGCAGGGTCCTGAGTTCAATCCCTGGCACTGCAAAAATAAAAAAGAAGATCAACCAAGGAGAATATATGCTATATATATATATATATATCATGTTTTCTTATGTTATATGTATGTATATATACATGTGTGTTTAAATATGTACATATTTACAATCACATAAATTGTTTTGATCAAATATAGTTTATATCAAATTAAGAGATCAATCTCTATTATAACATACACATTTATCAGTTTATCATGTTACATGATATTAAGGGTCAGGAGTGTATCTCAGTTCTGTAACACCTGCAATAAGCAGGATTCAGTTTGAGTCTCAGCATCCTCCTCTCTCCCTAAAAGAGTATATAAACAGAAGTAGCACCCTCCATTAACTTGAACCTCATTTCTAGAGCTTACTAATCATATTTCTTATTTTATCGGTGGAAAATATTTCCTACTTATGATAATCAGTTCTTTCTGGAAACTTGATCGTGCTATGGTACTTATTTGTTCGACCAAACCCAGGTACAATTGTTTCTATAAGATATTTTTTAAATGTGATAAGCATTTTAATCATCAGATTGAGGAAAACACACTGTAGCCCTTAATCTTAATTCATCAGCTTCACTGGATTAAGAAATAGTAAGTGAACAAATCAGGCAGGTTCCTGGGTGTGTCTGTGAGGGTCGTGAGGCACGACCTAGGGTCATACACCTGTGCTGGTTCCTAACCACGAGCAGTTGAGAAGCTTTGCTCTGCCACACATTTCCATTGTGATATTTCTGCCTTGGAGCCAGGACTAAGTGCCCTGAAATATGAGCCGAGTTCAGAGCTCTCCTCCTAGTAGTGGGTGTCGGGTGTTGTTTCCTGCTGACATGAAAGCTAGTACAAGCCCTGAATTATAGGCGTGCTCCTTATACAATCGGTGCTAAATCTAGTGAGGCTGAGATCCTCAGAAGAAAGTCTGGACTTTGGGCTGTCTTTCCACTCAAGATTGCAATAGCTCCTCCTGACTGGGTAACCAGCTTCCTCGTTTGTGCACATTTATCTTATACCATTTATCAGAAAAACCCTTTCCCAGTTATTCTCATGAGAATATTGTGAAACATTTTGCTCAGCAGCCTACTTTGATACCAAATGAACACTTTTTCTTGGGGTTATTGTTAGTATATAACCTGTTCTTTTATTTTAAATCATTTGTGCCTTTATATTTTAAATACGTTTAGATAATATATACCTAAGCCTTGATTTTCTTTATCCAATTTTCTGTTTTGACCCTTAATTTGATGCCTAGTGTACTTCTTTGTTTAGCTCCATATTTTCATAGGGTAATATCCTCCTTCACTTTAATGGCTGTATATATATATATATATATATATATATATATATATATATATATATATATATATATTATGGTCCCTAAGCTTTGCCTAAGCTTGCCTAAGCAGGTGCTTTAGACCACTGAGCTACCTCACTGGCCCTTGAAAAGTATTTTCGGTTGGTATAGAGTCCTTGATAGGTAGTCTCCTACCAAACATTAGATATTGCCCACACTGTCATCTCACATGCAGCGGTGTTGTCTTCCTATGTTGTGCTGTAGAAAATACCTTTTCCTGTCAACTTTTTAGATCTTCTCGTTATCACTGGTTTTAAGAGATTTATCTGTGATTTGTTTTGGTGTAATTTGCTTCCTGTTTCTTATCCTTGGGGTTAAAGTTCTTGTCTTTAAGTTTAATATGGGAAGTTTCTGCCATTATCTCATCAAATATTTGCTATTTTCCTTTAATTGCTCCAATTACATGGGTCAGATCACTTGAAATAATTCCATAGTTGACCAGTGTTCTCAGTATTATTTTTATTATCATCATTATCACTAATCTGTTGACATTACCTCTATGTTTTCTAATTTACTAGTTTTTATTTCTCAGTTAATCCTTTACTTAGCATCTCAGACATTCTAGAGAAGTTGACTTTAAATACTGTTAAAATATCATTCCTAGGACTGGGGAAGTAGCTCAGTAGAATAAGCACCTGAGTTCAATCCCCTATCCTGAAAAAAAAAAAAAAAAAAAAAAGAAAAGAAAAAAAATATTATTCCTATACAGTTTTAGTGTTTAATATTTCTTTTTCATTTATTTACTTACTTACTTACTTATTTATTTGGTTCAGGGTCACTCTATGTAGCTTGGACTTGCAGCGATCCTCCTGTCTCAGCCTTTGTAGTGCTGTGATTACAGGCATGAGCCACCACTCCCGGTTTCCACTCCTGGTACTGATGTAGGGAAGTAAAACTCCCAACCTGAAAGATACTTGGGACAAGTTCCTGTTTTTTAAAACTGAAGAATGAGCCGGGCGTGGTGGCTCATGCCTGTAATCCCAGCACTCGGAAGGCTGAGGCAGGAGGATTGGTGTGAGTTCAAGACCAGCCTGGGCTACAAAAGTGAGCACAAGGCCAGCCTGAACTGCATAGCGAGACCCTATCTCAAAAAGACCAAAAAAAAAAAAAAAAAAAAAAAAAAAAAAAAAAAAAAAAAAAAAAAAAAAAAAAAAAAAAAAAAAAAAAGACTGAAGAATGAATTTTAAGAACAAACAGAGCTTAGGAGCAGAATCTTTATTGGGGGAAAGGAAGCCTCTGTCCAGAAGAGGAATAGAAGGGGAATCCGAGCAGGTTGTTCCAGAGAAGTTGTCTCTTCCAGGGATTTTTATGGAGCAAAACCATAAGGTGAGGAGGGGCTAAGATGGAGAACATGGGAACTCACTTAGGTGGGCATGAAGTGGGACAAAATGATGATCAACTAGTAAGACTGGAAGCACCACTGCTCAGGTAAAATTGATTGAATCTAGAACCAAATAAAGCGATTCATGTAGCAAGCGGTCGTGAATAGACAGGACAGGGTCTCTTCCTGTTGGGGGTTCAGTTAGTGACTTTCTGGCTTTTTCACAGTATTGATACTTATTTATGTATTTGGCATAGGATCTCACTATGTGGCCTGCCCAGCTACGGGACTACAGGTGTGTGACACGACACTGGCTCTTGGTGGTTGGCTCAGTGCACCAGGGGCTGGGGCCAACGTGGCAGGTAGTGCTGGAATTAAACCCTGGTCCCTTCCCTTGATACTTATTTAGACTATTAATTCCCAAAAGCCCATCACTAGGAAAGTATGTGGCTTCATTTGTTTCCTCCTTTGTCTTAAGATCTGGCCCATTATAGGAGTGTCTCTTCCAAAGTTGCAAAGTCACCTTGTCTTCCATATTGTCTCTGTGAGGGCATAGCCCTATCATTGCCTATAATATTTCTACCTAATTTAGCTGCCTAAAACAGCATGGCATGCCTGGAGTCCCAGAGCCAGCATAGCATACAGTACTGAGGGATCGAATCCAGGTCCTTGTGCTTGCCAGGCAGGTGCTTAAACCACTGAGATATCTCCCAGCCTTAGTGTTTAACCTTTCTTATAGCTTTTTGAACATATATTTATAACTTTTAATGTTACTGACTACTAATTCTAATATATATGTAGATATATATGAGTTGAGTCTACTTCCAACTATTGATTTTTCTTTATATAAAATAAATTTTCCTTCTACATATTTGAATCCCTGTTGCTTTTGTTGGATGACAAACTTTGTGAAATTTATCTCATCTAGTGCCAAATATTTTCAATATCAATAAATCTTCATGAATTTTGTTCCAGGATATATTTAGAAATCGCTCTATCCTTTGGGACTCTGATTTTAAGATTTGTTGGATGAAACCAAAGCAGCATGTAGTCTAACAAAAATCACTCCTCACTTCTGAGACCACTCTTCTGATTATTCTATCCAAGGTCTCATGTGTTATGAGATTTTCTGTCCTGGATACTCCTATTGGCCATAGGGGACAATCAGCTATGATTCTCTTTAATATTTCCCAAGTTCTTCATCCTCCAGTTCTATCGATGGCCTAAATAGTTTTCTTCACATGTACATGATGATCACCACCACTCTGTAGAATGTTCTAGATGGGATCTCTTCACACCCTAGAAGACCCTGTGTAGCACCCTTTTCTCTGGTGCTCTGCCATATAAACTCTCTACCTAGTCACTCACCATCTTCATCTATAATTTGTCAATTTACGAAGCCTCCTGGTTTTCCCTGTATTAATGTTTCCCCGTAACATTGTATGAAAATATTCTGTCAACTAAGGAAATGACTGAGTTCATGATCTCTGAAGGATATGTCCCCCACAGTTACTTTTAGTACAATTTTGTAAAAACTCAAATATTTTTGTCTTACTTTTGTTGTCTGTGGGTTCATTTTTGTTTCTATTATTTCAGGCAGAACAGTAAATCCATTTGGGGAAGGAGTCCAATATTGTGAAAAATCTAAGACAGTGAAAGGAAAGTGCTTAGAAAGAGACTCGAATGTTGCCTCCTATTGCTACAATCATTAAGCCACTTAGACCATACTTTCATGAAAATCTTAACACTGTATAGACTAACTTTCAGAAATACAGGGAAGTGAGAAACAATGAAAATATTAATGGCCAATAATAATTGAATTCTAAGTACTTTAAGTTAATTGTCCATTTAACTTCAGTTCAACACTATAAAGTAGGGTAATATTTGTATTTTATAGATGGGGAGTCTGTAGATCAGAGAGATTAAATAAATTGCACAAGGTTAAGTAGCTCCTGATTGTAGACAGTGAACACAGCCAAGGTCTATCTAACTCCAATGTCCATCTGACCCTCGTCCCCTTCATACATCACTGCCAAATAGTTGCTAAGTAATATAAAAAATAATCTTACTTCATAGATCCAAATACTTGGAAAAATGAATTTAATACAACTGTATTTTCACAATCTCATTGGTTTTTTCCAATTCCTAATATCAAAGTCATTTTCATGGATATGTTATTGACACAGAGGAATGAAACTCTCAGCCTGAAAGATACATGGGATGAGTTCAAGTTCTCTAAAATCAAGGAATGAATTTGAAGAACAATGAAGGTTATGGGAAGAATATATTTATTAGGGGGAAAAAAGCTTCCATCCAAGTGAAGGGACATAAATGGACCAGTGTAGGTTGCCAGGGATCTAAGATGGTAAACATGGGAAAACATACCACTACACGGGTATGAGGTGGGACAAAACTGTGGTCAACCAATAAGATTACTGGCACAATTGCTGAGGCAAAATTAATTAAACCTACGATCAAATGGGGAAACAAGCCACTTAGCAAGTGAGCATGAATATAGAACAGAGGAATTTCCTGTAGAGGCTTGCATTAGTGATTCTCTCAGGCTTCTTCAGGGTGATTGATACCTATTTAGAATATCAACACCTGATGCTCATCCCTAAGGAGGTATATGAGCACATCTGTTTGATCTTTTGTCTAGAGGTCTAGCCCACAGCAGGAATGCCTGTCCCTTCCATAGATGCAAGGTATGTCATTTTCAATGCTGGCTCATTCTAAGGTCTAGCCCTGTCTGACTGCCTATAATATTTCTAACTGATTCAGCTGCTTACACTTCCTTTTCAGTCTTTCTGGTAAAGGTAGTTATGATTAATTTGTTATTGATATATATATATATATATATATATATATATATATATATATATATATATATATAGAGAGAGAGAGAGAGAGAGAGAGAGAGAGAGAGAAACTTTTCCTTTTTAAACTTCTATTGAAAATACCTTTAGGGCACAAGTGCCTGCCTGGCAAGTGCAAAGTCGTGAGTTTGAACCCTGGTCCCACCAAAAATAAATAAATAAATAAATAAAATACCTTTATTATTTTTAAGCCTTTATAAGAGATGATATAACCTCATAACTTTCAATTTCCATCTCTAATTCAATCCATTTTAGTTATTTTCTATGGTAATATTTCCAAAATATACAGACAGAATATAACAAGCCCAAAACTAAATATTTGTGTTCATTTCAAAATTTAGGTGTTGCTGGTGAACGTGAAAAAAATGAGGGCATCTGCACCTCTAAGAAGACACAGAAAACTTGAACAACAATGTGATGGATTGCACAAACTACCTGAAAAAATACCTTAGCATCTTGTATTTGATCAAAACTTAGTGAGATAGGCTGGTAAGACATGGTATCTTTGGGGCCAGCAAGAGTACTAAGCACCATCAGAGCCTGTGTGGAAAACAATTTTTCCAGCATTTTCAAAATTGTTTTCCTGTCTTACGTTATTCAATTAATAAACAGCAACCACCCACGAAGTCATTCCATTCTCTGTTCAAGATGCTTTTCACCTCACTTCCCTTGGACTCGCATTGTTGCTCTCCTTCCTGAAAATCTATCCTGGCCTTGAGTCCAAGCTTGTATATCCACTGTTCGATTACCCCATTCATCTAAGAAGCAAACCTCTTCCACATGGCTTTTCTCATGATATTCCAAACCCAAATGCAGAAGAAGGCAGGTCTCTGTTAAATATTAGTGGTCCAGAATCCCTCAAAAATCTTGTCCTTGGACCCTGAGCAGCTTATTCAATTAACACTGCTATTTTGTTTAATGGAAAGCAAATATATGTGTGGAAAGAAGTTATTTAATTTTGGTAATTTAAGTCTGCCCACATAAATTGACTTAGAAATTTCACTAGGCTGAGGAAGAGATTTAAAAATATCTTGTGGAAGAGGATTTCAGACACATTTTCAACAGGCCGATGATTGTAAATGTTGCACAATAAATGTACAGCTCTTTCCCGCCTTTGGATAACAGCTTCACTATCAGCTGCTGGAAGTCCATTTTCAGCCAACGGAAGAAGGTTATTTTAAGTTATTTGACAAAATGGTTTTAACTCTCAGGAATAAAGAAAGCTGCTTTAATAAGTATCAGCTGTAGATTTTATTTCCTTCTCATGTCACATGCTTCTTCAGGGTAAATAGAAAATTCCAACAATATATAGAATTCAGATGGTTTCCATTTTTTACAAAAACGCCAAATGTGAATAGGAGAAGCAACGTGGTTAGAAATTCCAAGCTCTGTTGGTTGCCATGCAGCAAAGGTAATCTCAGTAACACATACTGAAGAGAGAACAGCATTAAAAGTAATGTGATTTGCAGCATGAAGATAAAGAATACCAGATTCAAAGAAAATCTGAGGACTTATAAGAATAAGAAAAGAAAACTAAGAGTAAATACACACCCATGTGTTCTTATGAATTACAATAGAACTCGCTCTTTCTTATTCATTTTATCTCTCAACTCCCTGTGTTGAATAATGATGAAAGGTATTACTTTAAATTAAAGGTCTTTCTGGTAAAAGGCCAGAGTCAATATCTGCAGTTTCATGGGTCAGGCCATCCCTATTGGAACAGCATAACTCTGGTATGGGGTTAAAGGAGCCATAGGCCACAAAAAGCAATGGTCTTCAATGTATTCCAATAAAACTTTGAATGAGTTCTAGTAAAACTTTATGGACATTGGATTTTGAATTCCATGCAATTTTCAGGTCATGAAATATTATTCTTCCTTGATTTCTTTCACTCTTTTCAACTCTTTAAATCATTCTTAGCCTCCAGCCCACACAAAAAAGAAGCAGTGGATTGAATTTGGCCCAAAGGCTCTGGCTTACAGATCTTTGCTTTACATTATTTCTTTTACATGATTGAATTTTTGACATTTTTATTAAATATTATTTGTTGGAAAGAATGTATGAGTATTCCATTTTCTTGCAATATGATATTACAGAGATAGTAAAACTGTTTTGATGCTGACATCTAAAAACACTTGCTAAAATTTAAAGGGGGCATGGGGCTGGGGAGATAGCTCTGTGGCACAAGTACCTGCCGGGCAAGTGCAAGGTCATGAGTTCAAGCCCCAGTCCCACAAAAAAAGGGGAGGGGGCAAGGTAAAGGGTAGGAATGTTCTAAAAACTTGAATAAACCTCAAGAGAATGAGGACACCTGAGGAAGTTAAAAACCCAGTAAACACCTAAGAAGGCAAGCATCAAAGGTACCACAGGGGGCCAACCAGATAGTCCATGGATTAAAGCACCTGTGTAGGCAGAACAGGGATCCGCAGTCTGATCCTGGCCTGCCATGAGGTCCCAACTCCTAGGGCGCACTGAAATGGTTATTGAGATAGAGCCTGGTGACACACGCCAATAATCCCAGCTCTAGGGAAGCTGAAAGCAGGAGAAACACTACAAGTCGAATCTATGAAGTGAGACACTGTACACCCTATGGACTCTGCATTAACTTTATAAAAGAAAATTTTAGAAGGCACAACAGGGATAACCCGGAGGGGGGGGGGGGAGACACTTTAGTGCCTATGATTTTAAAATACAATGAATCTGGGTAAGGTGCTATTGGACTGCACATAATAAAAACCAGAAGCAACTCTCTTTTATATTTTATTTTATTTTTTATTAATATTAATAAGAAATAACGATGTGACAGTTTCAAGACAAGTTAGGAATACATTTCCAATAATTGACACAATGCATATTGTTGTTCTTATCGTAATTATTCAGAACACAGGATGTAGACATGATAATTTTTCTAATCATTATTGGTACAAAAGTTTCTTCTCATTGAACTAAGAGAAAGTAGTTGTACACATAGTCCAATATTCCATAATCTCAGTGGGTTATTAGTGGAACTGGCAATGTCAGAAGTTGTTAATTTAAGCTTTTTACAGCTCAGCTATTAATCTAGCTTTTATATTTTATGCCTCATGGTTAAACTTTTCTAGTGGGTGGTTAAGGGCAAGTTCAAGCAAGACCTTTATAACAAAACATGTAACTTTTGTATCTCCCAAGATCAGTCAAATCTCCTCAGGATTTACCTTGAAACCATTTTTAGTGCTTTGTAGAACTGTTGTCAATGTCAGCCATCTGGATGAGTCACAGCCATTACTTGACCAGTTTACTCTCTGTGAAAGCCTGAGAAAATATTTTCTGTCTAGGTGACTCTTCTTAGGCACACTGCACATTGTCAGTCCCTTTCCTCTGTGGCCCCATAATCTGCTTGAAAGAAAATTTGGGACACCACTGAGTTATAAGATGTTACAGCACAGGTTCTCTTATGTCCTGAATCCTCACTGACCTTGAAGGGCTAGGGCAAAAATATTGGCTATCCTTGTAACCCTTCTTTTTCTCTAATTTTTTGGTCTGTAAACTTACATTCTTAACCCTCCAGAAGAGAAGTTTAGTGATATTGTTACTCTAGAATATAGAGCTTAACATCACGTCCTTCTGAATATCAAACATCTTAGACTTAACTTGGAATCAGTATTCTCGATCAATCATTGATATTCTAATAAATCTCTATAGAATGTGATAAAAGCCATTACACATTTTTTACACAGAAATTTAGAAATCTAAACATGTACAAAATTGTAGCTGGTCAATACTATGGCTGAAGCAAATCTCAGAAAGCTTACCACAGGATTAGACCCTCTGGGAAAAAGGGAACTGGAAAAATAAGAGATGAAGTCAGCAGGAAAGAATACATTCACTCTTTCCTATGAAGAAACTAATAGATGAAAACTTTCTTTCACATTTTGTAGATAGATAGGAGACTACATATAGACCAAATATAGACTCAAGAATTGCAGACTACTAAATACAGTTTCTAAGACTAGCATAGGACACTGGCAATGGCAAAAACAACCTTTTTGAAAGAAGAGCCCATATTTGAAGTCCATAGAATTTCAACAAGGATTAAAATAATAACTTCCCTCAATAAAATTACTCCTCAAAATATACAAAGAAAGAAATTACAGTTAGCTAGAGGAACAGAGTTGAACAATTGAAATATACAGAAAAAAAGTCTGATAGATATTACCAGACCACTAAAGATAAGTCATTATTTCTAAAGAAAATAAATTGAGAACAAGAATAGTTACTGGTAAAACTCTCAAAATGACCAGGATATTATAAAAAAAAAAATTAGACTAAAAGAATTTTAGGAAATATAAATTTTAATAAATTGAAATTTAAAACTCAATGAAGAGTTAAATAGAAAAGGCAGATATTTTAAATACTACACTACAGCAGATTTAAAGAAATTATTCAGAATATAGAGTAGATGGAAAAGAAATCAGTGTCTGAATAAGTAACTAGAGAATAGAGAGATGAAAAATTGTAATATACATCTAACCAAAATTTTTAAGATGCTAAGAAACTCAAATTCAGATTATCTATGGATCCAAGAGATAATATCAAAAGATATTTGCCAAAATTATTGAAAAATGACCTACACAGGTAAAGTAAGCCCAATAAATTTTAAAAAGATAATTTTGAAATTTTCAACTAAAATGTGAACTCCCATATTAAATAGATGTAAAATAATCAAAATCAAAAGATAGTTGATATCTGATTTCCAAATGAAATGGTTAAGCATTTAGATAAAGTTTTTCAGAACATTCAACTCTAATACATGAGGAGAAAGCCTACTTATAAAAACACAGATGTTGGCGAGCAGCCTGACATGGAACTTTTGGAAGTTATGCTTTGAGAATCACTTTGTATTCAAAGTAGAAATGAGAGCCATCAGTTGAGAGCAAGCTAGTAATTCCTAGAAGGATTTTGAAGTTTAAGAAATAAAATAATTTTAGAAGAGTTAAAGAATAAATGAAATAGGAAAATACATGACTAATGACAGCATTAATGATCTTATGGTGTGTGACCATGAATTATAGGAAAGACTAGTCAGAAGCATGGGAAGAAAGGAAAGAGAGTCCTGTTTAACCGCATCTGGTTTGGGCAACGTGAATAAAATAATCAAATGACAACAAGGAAGACAAAGCTGTGTGCCACAGTATTACCACAATGATTTCACTAGTTTTATTGTTTAAGTAGGAAATATTTCCCCATAGAGTTGGAAGCTTGATATTCAGTGCAGGAGAGTTCAGAAGTGGGGCCTAGAGAAGTAACTGGGTCATGAGGACTCCAACCTCATCCGTGGGGCAGTCCACTGATTCACTTAGAATTGAATGGACTGTGGGGATGGAGAGCCCCGGGAGAGAAACAGGACATTAGGGTATAACCTGAAAGGGTGCGCTCCTGTCCTAGCCCTGGACTTCACCCGCTGTCACTCTGTGCCTATCTCTGTTTCTTTGCTGTCAAGAAGTGAGCAGCTTTCCTCTACCATGTGCTTCCCCCAACCATGTTCCTGCCCCATGTTTCTGCCTGGAAGCCAACTAACTGTGAAACCATGGACCGAGATAAATCTTTCCTCCTCTGAGTTGTTTTCAAGTGATTAACCACTATGACCACCCACCGCCTCCCCCCCCCCCCAAAAAAATACCTTAGCTAAAGAGGAAAACGAGATCCTGAAGTGGATGAGAGACAACTAAAATACAGTATGCAAAATAAGTTCTGTGTACCCGTTGGATGATACGGTTGAAATCATAATAGTAAATAGCTTGGGAGACAGGACAGAGGTCACTTGCTTGAAAGGGTTTTTGGAGGACTTGTAGTTGTTGGTGGTAACAAAAACTTTCCAGGAGAAAATCATAGAAGTGATGAGCTAGAATTTTCTGGGAGGAATACTTACATCAAAAAGAATTACGATGCAAGTTATTGAAAAGAATGACAGTAAATTAAAAGCTAATATTCTCTAGAATCATGTAGTGAAATAAAGTTAGGTGACTACTACATGAACAGATAGTTAAAAACACTTTCTTTTATATAAATTTGTTTATTTGTTGCAGGGCCTCATTACACAGCTCTTACTCATATTGGTCCTCCTGCTTTTAGCCTTCCCAGTACTGGGATGACAGGTGTGCATCAGCACACCCAGTCTTGGTGGCCGATTCACCTTGCCTGGGACAGGGTCCATGATGCATGTAATGCCAGGGATCAAGTCCTGGCCCCTGCACTTTCCCAAGTAGGCTCTTAGTCTGCTGATATATCTCACCAGTCCTTTCCTAAATATTTTTACAACTACTGCACTCCATCCTCTGTCTGTCCAAAAGCCACTTTTAGTGGTGTCTGATATTTTAAGGGGCAACAGCACTCTCTTCCCTTTTTCTGGCTTTTTTTACCAACTTACAAGCTTTTAGCTTCCAACAGTTTACAAAATTTACTTATTTTTCATATGACCTGTCTCCTGGTGCTAGAACAAACATTAGCACAGCAAGATCAGGGATTGTGTGTCTGAGCATCCCTTATGGCCGTAAGCATGCCTGGCACATGATGGAGTGTAAGGATGTCTGCATCCCTTTCTTCACCTGGCTAAGGCAAAGCTTCCTACTTTCTCCACTTAGTCATCTTCTTTCCTTTTATCCTCTGTGCTTTGGGAGGAAGTTGTTAAAAGCAGTCTACACCATTGAAGGACGAGTTAGGGATGAAGAAAAAATAATTTTTATCTCCTGAAAGTGAGATAGCTACAAAATTTGTCAGGAATTCTGTGGAAAAAAAAAAGTTGTTTTTTCCCATTTATTTATTTCTTTCAATAATTTTTTGTATCACTTTGTGCTCATACACATGTACTATTTTTCTGTATTTTAGGGAAGGTTTACAGGGTGTTCAAGGTCTCACTCCTAGATTGGTCTCATAGTGATCTGCCTGTTTATGGCCTACCAAGAGCTGGATTCATATAAATGTATTTTATACCTTGGATTATAAACTTTTACCACCCAGATTATTTTGTTGTTCCAAGTGTTCTCACTTTAGCCATTAGGAGCTCTTTCAGGTAGAGTACTACAATGAAATTAATTTTTCTCCATTCAGAATTGATGTTGAATTCCTAATCCCTGGTGTGAGGGCATTGGAAGATGGGGTTTTGGGAAAAGTAATTATATCATGAGCCCTCAGGATTAAGATTAGTTTCCTTATGTTCTGTAACACTAGACAGTGTTCCCTTACATTTTAGACTCAGAAAGCTCTCTCGACTCTCATCACATGAAAGCACAAAAAGAAAATAGTTGCCTGTAAGCCCCGAAGCAGCTCCAAAGACAATGAATCTTTTGGCACATTTATCTTATATGTGCAACTTCCAAAACAGGAAGTAACCCCTTGTCACTGAAACCACCTCCTTGCTGGCATTCAATTAGAGCAGCTGTCTTGTTGACAGTGACAGGGTCTGTGTCCTATTGACATTCCTCCGTCCTTTTGTTCTTTCAGTACTTACCTCCTGTCTGACAACATAAGATACCCCAAACTCATGTAGCATTTTCATTGACCATTCTTAGAGTTAACTATGTGTTTAACTATAGTGAAAAAATTTAGGGTATATCAATAATCGGGAGAGAAATTCATAAGAATATGAAGATGTGGGATGGCAAGATAGCTCAGTAGACTAAGCAGCTACTTTGGTAAGTGCAGGGACTAGGGTTTGATCCCTGGTCCAGCATGCCACATCAGCCCCACCCCCAGGGCACATTGAGCCAGTGATGGAGTCTGGGCATGGTGGCACACACCTGTAATCCTAGCACTGGGGAGGCTGAAAACAGGAGAATCACTGCGAGTCTGAGCTGCATAGTAAGACCGTGTACCAACTACATAAAATGAGAAAAAAAAAAAAAAAAAAAAAGAGTCTGCCTGGCAAGCGCAGAGACATGGGTTTGATTCCCTGTACTGCATGCTGTGCTGGCCCTGAACTGGGTGTTGTGGTTCACGCCTATAATCCCAGCACTGGGGAGGCTGAGACAGGAGGATCACTACAAGTCCAAGATACATGGTGAGACCCTGTACTAAATAAATAAAAGATTTTTTTTAATTTTAAAATACAAATGGAAAACCAATAATTATGGTATAGTTATCATCATGCCTATATAGAACATCATACCAGTAATTTTTTATAGGTCAGGATTCAAAGTTTCCCAGGCATCTTGCGCCAAACTCTCTCCCCCTTCACTCGATACAGAGTCTAACCCAAAATCACAGAACAGACTCATCTGACTTTGACCTGGGCAAGCAACCACAAAACTCTCCTTTGTTAACATTAAAACAGATCACGTAGCCCTGCCAAGATTTGCTCTCCCTCAGCTGTTCCAGTCAGCGATCACCCTCCCTAAAAGATCATATAAAGTCTCCTGCCCCCCCCCTTGTTCTCTGCTGTCTTGGTCGTCTAGACAGCCAGCCTGCTTAATGCCCCCAATAAATCTACTAGCATCAGAATGCCTGGCCTGATCAATTGCGTGGGTTCATATCTAACAATTTTAGTCTTATAATTTTTAAAAGTTCACCAATTATTGAACCATAAATAAGATCTCAGTAGAATTCTCACAATTGTATCAAGTAGAGCACATTCACTGAATACAACGTGACAAATTAGAAAATTAGTTATAAATATATAACAGCAATTCTATGCAGTTGTGGAAATTTAAAAGCAATCTTTTAAATGACTCAGGTAAAAAATAAAAAAGCAAGATAGAAATACAAAAACATAACTAAACAATGAAAATATGACAACTTGTGACATAAAAGTGATATTTAATAGTATAGAGCTTTGAATAAATAAATAAAAGTAGAGGGCCTTAATCATTTTAATAAGGAAAAATTTCAAAGTTAGCAATCTAAATATAGTGAAGCATTTAAGAATAGCATTAGAATAAAGCCACAGAAAGCAGAGACTAGAATAAAAAGTAATAAACTAGTAACCAAACTTGGAATAAAGAGATCGCCAAAGAAAATGTTGGTTTTCAGAGATAAAGCAACAAAAGGAAAATTAATCAGCAAGGATGAAAATGAGAGCAGGCAAGAAAAAACACAATGAAAATAGACGGAAAAAGAGACCTTCCACTTGGAGCAGAGATTAGAATGATAAGAAAAACATTAGTAATAATGATTTTGAAAAATATAGGCAAGCCAGGTGTGGTGGCGCACGCCTGTAATCCCAGCACTGAGGAGGCTGAGGCAGGAGGATCAGTGCGAACTCGAGACCAGCCTGGGCTACAAAAGTGAGCTCAAGGCCAGCCTCAACTGCATAGCGAGACCCTGTCTCAAAAAGACAAAAAAAAAAAAAAAAAAAAAAAAATATATATATATATATATATATATGTGTGTGTGTGTGTGTGTGTGTGTGTGTGTGTGTGTGTGTGTGTGTGTATATATATAGGCAGAATGCACAATGTATATATTGAAAAGGACAGATTAGTTGATTGAGGGGTTGAATGATTGACTGATTGATTGATGGGAAATGAAATACGACATTGTAATTGTGCGTAGCCAATAAGGAGATTGAATTAGCTAATGTCTTTCTAGCAAAAAAAAAAAAGGTTAAATAGAAAGTCAAGTGGCTTTCAGTAAAGATTTAAATACAAATATTCTGATCTTCCATGAATTCTTCCAGTTTAGAAAAGAGGAAACAGCTCAACTCATTTTTAGAGAGGTACTTAGGACTGAACTCAGGTCATTCAGATTAAGTTACTCATTTTTAGAGAGGTACTTAGGACTGAACTCAGGTCATTCAGATTAAGTTACATCTCCAACTCCTTTTGTTTATGTTTCAGCTAAGTTTTCATTAAGCAGATAATTTATTCACCTAGGCTGAACCTGAGTTGCAGTCATCCTGCCTCAGCCTCCCAGAATGCAAGGAATGCAGGTGTGCACCACTGCACCCTGCTCCAACTCCATTAAGAGGTTAGCCTAACCTTGATACCAAAGTCCAACCAAGACAGAACCAAGCAATAAAGCAACATTTTCATCATTAACATATACAATTTTTAATGTGTTAAAGTAAACAAAACAGTTCTTCAGAAAAGATAATTAATCCTGACTAAACTTGTTAATCTCAGGCCTAAAAGCTAGTTTAATATTAGAATCTCAATAATATAAGGGATTATAAGTGAATTAAAGCAGAAAATCCTAGGATAATCTCAATAGATGAAAAAATTATTTTTAGAAAATTCTGTGTACTTTTACAATAGTAAAAAATTCAAGAGATAAGGTTATACATAATATTTCTTTTTTTCCAGCATACTTAACAAAAATCTTCCACACAGGACCAGACATCATACCTATTCTAATGCTATTCATTGTAGCATTGTATGAAAAACTGTGCAGTCTGATTTAGAAGGAAACAAATGAAAGTGATAAGGGTGAGAAAATTATAATCCAAACTGAGAGTGTTCTAAAGTTATAATTTGTCTTATATAAAACCTAAAAAGAATTCACAAACACATTTTTTAAAAATTTGCAAGATTTTAACAATATTGCCACATCTTTTTCAGCTATATGTCAGATCAATACAAAAAGAAAAAAATTAGTTGTAGTCCTGAACACCAACAGTAGTTCTGAAATACAAACTTAAAAGTTTGTAAGCATTTATTGAAAAATATGGTGCCAAACAATAAATCTAGCAAAATATACTCAAAAACCGAATAGATGGAACTATAAAATGTTGTTAAATGCTCTGAAAAACAACCTGCACAAATGAAATAATAAACTATTTTTAATAAAAGTGCACAAAAACATAAAGATGTGGATTCTTATAAATTGCTCTGTTGATTCAATCCATTTCCAATCAGAATTCTCATAGGATTTTTGCCTTCGTGGAATTTGGCTGATATTATAATCTGTATGAAAACAAGGAGACAAAATTATACCATACAGTCCTATAGAAGGCATGGTTGGAGGACCTGGCCTACAGACTCCTAATACTTTATTTTAAAGCTATAGTTATTAAAGCTGCATAGTGTTGAGCAGAGACAGAGGAAAATAGATTGATAGAATAACAAGCCCCAACACAGATCTGTATATGTATGGAAATTGATTTACTGTACAGTAGAACTGCAGAGCAGCTGAAAAGGATAAATTAATATAAACAGCCAAGAGCAATTGCTTTTCAACATTAAAAAAAGAAGAAATTTGATCTCCAGCAAATTCCTAAAAGATTAAAATAAATATGAAAATTAGACTCACAAAATGTTCAGAAAACAATGTCATCCTGAATGGAGGCTTAGAGAAACTTCATAAAACAGTGAAAAAACAAAATCTAAAGAAAATATTGATAACTAATCATATTAAAATTAAAGTTATAAAGTAGAAAATAGGTATGTGTGTATATATGTGCATATAAGTATAGGCATGGAATAGGAAGATCTCCACATTATTATGAAAAAGACGAACTAGTGAAGGAAAGCCAGAGATAGATATTTCACACACAAAAAAATGGCTAATAATCACATAAGAAAATTCTCTGCTTGATTGGAAATAATGAAACAGAAATTGAAATCATAAATCTAAGCTTCAGCTGGGCGTGGTGGCGCATGCCTATAATCCCAGCACTCGGGAGGCTGAGGCAGGAGGATCAGTGCAAGTTCGAGACCAGCCTGGGCTACAAAGTGAGCTCAAGGCCAGCCTGAAATGCACAGGGAGACCCTGTCTCAAAAAAGACAAAAAATAAATGAATGAATGAATAAATAAATAAATAAATAATAAATCTAAGCTTCATATTTCATCCAATCCTTGAGATATAATGCAGTTCATAAGAGCTGAATTTTTAAAAATCATTATACTACCAAAGTAAATAACTCATTGGGATAATGTGAAATCTGTAGTTTCAGAACACTGCTATCATAAGCAAAAAATAATGAATAAGAGCGCTCTGAAGGTGATGCAGACGAAAGGCAGAGTGATCCCTCCAGTGTACGGTATTAAGGTCGATCTCACCTCCCTAATTTATCATTCATTCATTCATCCCATCGGCTAGCATTAAAACAGACATTTAACCCATATTTTTTAAAATAATGAAATTTTATGATTGATAAAATGAGAAAGTATTCAAAGGACTATATAATGATCGTTAAGCTATACCTCATTTTGTTAATTTTATAGGTATAAAATTATGCAGCTATGCATTTTGTTATTTTTATACTTCGATAAATCAAGAGATTGAACTCTCTTCCATATGTTTCATAGCTAATGAGGTAGAAATTTTCCATATGTATGTTTATAACTGTGCCTCTCTTTTTAAAAATTATTTTCTGGCATTCTTAAATATTTCATGAACTTTCAATATTTTTAATAAGTTAGTAAGTTAATGTAAATCCTTTGTCTCTGATTTTGCATACATATTTCAGCCTTCTAAATTTTATTGATTTCTATTTTGCTCAGGTTAGGTTTTGTTAATCTTAATTGCATAAGTGTTTGAAATATGAACATACTTTTCCCAATGGCATGTAGAAAATTACCAACGTCTCAAAATTTAATAATTCTACTCAACTCTAAACAACCTGAGTGGATGATAATTTAGATTTTCTTTGACCTTTGTATTTATTTTATATGTCTATTTACATATATACTTAATTTACTAGATAAAGTATGAATGCATATTATTTTTTCAGGCCCCTCAAATTTTCCTGATTCCTTTATATTGGGACATAAAATTATTTTATACAATAAGTTGATTTCTTGAGTTTTCAATTAGTGCATTAATGGAAACCTTTCTTGTTGCAATTAATTTTAGCTTTTCAATATGCTATCTGAGATGTTTGCTGTTCTTCCCTTGTGCTAAACCTTCTTCCATTTTTCACACTAAAAATTGCTGCTTCCTAAATTACTGCCTCATCATTCTGGTTCTCCCCATTTTTATTCATTCTCTTAGCATGAATAGTCAATCACAACTGGTGACACCTCCATCTAAATCAAAAATTCTAATCTCTCCCAGGGATTCATATCTACAGACTATTGGGTCTTTACTTTATGTGTACTAAAGGAACTGCAAGAGTAACACATTGAAACAAAATCTTTTTTTGTTTTCTGCCAGTGTTTTCTCCTTCTCCTTCTCCTCCTCCTCCTCCTCCTCCTCCTCCATCTTCTTCTTCTTCTTCATTTCCTACATTCCATGTTCTGTGGATAGTAGCATTTTTTCTTCAGTGACTTGAGAGTAAATAAAAACCTGAAAGTCATTTACTATCCTCATTATAAATATCCACTTATTAAAAAATTTTATCTTGTTCTAACAACATTTTAAATTTAAAAAATAAAAATAGAAACATGATAATCATTGCAACATATTGCCTTGAGTGCTCTTGGGAGCTTCTGATATGGGCATTCATTGTTCTCACATGAAGACTGAAAGATTGTGTCAGCTAAGTTAAGCATTAACTTGATTTTCATGAGACATTTAATGAGAAAATAACAGTGAAGGGAAAACAAAATGGGAGTCAGAGCAGTCCAGGGAAGGTATGAAAGCAAGATGCAAGTCTCACTTCTATGAAGAACAGGGAAAGAAAGGGTGGTTGAACAGGAAGATGGCAGACTACTGCAGTTCTAAAAGTGTTATAATGGAAACGAAAACTCTACAGCCTAAGTCCGCTCTTCAGAGGCTCCTGCCTGTCCAGAAGAGCCTGCCCTGATATCCACACCAGGCTCACACCTGTTCAGAAGCAACTCAGGAAGTGTGACCAAGAAGAAATAAAGAATTTTGGAACACAGCAGTTTGGCTGTATTACTCCCTCAAGTCAACATTCTGAAAAACACATTTTCATAGCTTCCTAAAAGAATGTAAGCAATTTGTCAATATTTCACAGATAAAAGTCCATCTCACTCACACCTGTGGAGAGAAATTTCACAAGTTATACAACTGACTGTCTTGCACATTGCCTTGCCTTACCCCTGATCCAAGGGTACTGAAACATCCATGCAACACATCGTCCTCCCAGACCTAGTGCTTCACTCCATATGTAGCTACATAACGCTTCCTACATCATGATTATAAACTTTCCTTCCTTCTCAAAGTTGCTCCCTTTCTCAAGATAAAATCCAAAGTTCTCACTAACAACAGTTCTACAAAGTACTGTCTATGGTCTCAAATTTAATCCTGAGGGGATTTGACCCTGGAAGATACAAAAAAAAAAAAAAAAAAAAAAAAGAATGTTTAGTTATACAGGTCTTGCTTCGACTTGCCCTTGACCACCCAGCAAGAAAAAAAAATCCTTAATTACAATGCATGGAATGCAGAGCTAGATTGGTGAGATGAGCTTTAGGAGGCTTAGATTCAATAGCCTCTAACATCACAAGCTTCACTGGTGGCACACTGCAATTGCAAAACTTTTGACTGTGTATGTATCTGCTTCCTCTTAGTCCAAAGAGAAGTATATTCTTTCCTTTTTTTTTCTTTCTTTCTTTTTTCTATGCAACATCAATAGGGAGGTGGGTCATGCCCACACACTGCACTCTATAGAATGATTGTGAGGACAATATGCAATATGTCAACTTTCAAAGAAAAGAAGGGGGAAAAGAAAAAAAAAG
>PVJA010026856.1:19249-29321 GCA_004027025.1 Myocastor coypus | reverse complement strand
CAACAGTTCTACAAAGTACTGTCTATGGTCTCAAATTTAATCCTGAGGGGATTTGACCCTGGAAGATACAAAAAAAAAAAGAATGTTTAGTTATACAGGTCTTGCTTCGACTTGCCCTTGACCACCCAGCAAGAAAAAAAAAAATCCTTAATTACAATGCATGGAACGCAGAGCTAGATTGGTGAGATGAGCTTTAGGAGGCTTAGATTCAATAGCCTCCAACATCACAAACTTCACTGGTGGCACACTGCAATTGCAAAACCTTTGACTGTGTATGTATCTGCTTCCTCTTAGTTCAAAGAGAAGTATATTCTTTCCTTTTTTTTTTTCTTTCTTTTTTCTGTGCAACATCAATAGGAAGGTGGGTCATGCCCACACAATGCACTCTATAGAATGATTGTGAGGACAATGTGCAATATGTCAACTTTCAAAGAAAAGAAGGGGTAAAAGAAAAAAAAAAGTAATGTGGATTTAGAAAGGTTAATGTTTAATTGTTTGATCAATCTTATATACCTGTATGTATTAATCTAAACTGATCTGATGATGAAAATATGTAATATAACCATTGTTAAATTTAAACAATAAAAAAATTGAAAAAAATATATATATAAAGATGAGATCAAAGAGCTAATAAACTCATATTTCTGATGTTATCGTAGATGTATATGCCATGGAAACACCAGTATATAGTTCATACCTATATTAAAAGCCTTTAAAATATTTATATTTCTGGACATTATAATCACATTCACATGTTATTACAAGGAAATCACTCACAATTAGAACATGTCAGGGCCCGGCGGGATGGCTCAGTGGTCTAAAGCGCCTGCTTGGGGAAGCTTGGGCAGCTTCAGGGACTGCGGTTCGATCCCCGGCACCACATGCTGCGCCAGCCCTGCCCTCGGGGCAGGCTGAGCCGGCCATGAAAATGAGTGAATAAACAAACAAAGGTTCTGAAACAAGAATAAAAATAATAAATTAAAAAAAAAAGAACATGTCATACTTGGCAAAGTATTTATTACAATATTGTTTACAATAATGAATAATAGAAACTATTTTTGTATCCCAAAGGGAGTTCTTAAGAAAATATTTCTATATTAATACCACAGTATATTAAGTCAAAGTAACAAAGGGCAATATGGTAAATGATGATGAAAACAATAGCAAATGGTTGTGTGGTTACAACTTGGACCAAAATGTATATGTCAATAAACATTAACAAGAAGATAGGACTAAAATACCCAGGTTGTGCTAGTTCAGAATAATTATCCAAAGAGTTATAAATAATTTTGAAAATATAATATATATATATATATATATATATAAAATATATATTATATCTTTCTTAAAGAAGTATCTTCCTTCAAAGCACACTGAAGGAAGCTACAGATCTTCAAATAAAAAGGTATCTGATATATGTCCAAAAAAAAAAAAAAAAACCCACTATAGTGCTATGTGGCCATTAAGTTTCAGTGCATGGATCTGGAGAGAGATTTAGACTAGCACTCACCATATTTGTGTTATTGTCTTTCTATGGTGGCCTGCCTGGTGTGGTGGTGCATGCCAGTAATCCCAGCACTTAGGGGGCTGAGGCAGGAGGATAAGTGTGAATTTGAGACCAGCCTGGGCTATAAAAGTAAGCTCAAGGCCAGCCTGAACTACATAGTGAGTGAGACCCTGTCTCAAAAAAGACTGCCCCCCCCAAATATATATAATATATGTTTTAATTGAGATGGTATAAAAGTGATTTTATTTTTATTTATTTATTTATTTATTTTTTGTTGGACTGGGTTTCAAACTCATGACCTTGCACATGCCAGGCAGAGTGATTTTATTTTTTTAAAGATTTTTTTTTTCTTGTTTCAGAACCTTTTTTCTCATTTTTATGGCCGGCTCAGCCCGCCCCGTGGGCAGGGCTGGTGCAGCATGTGGTACTGGGGATCAAACCTCGGTCCCTGAAGCCTCCCAAGCTTTCCAAAGCAGGCGCCTTAGACCACTGAGCCATACCGCCGGGCCCCTAAAAGTGATTTTAGTACACATCACTTATAATGTCTAGAGTCATGAATATTCTTCCTCAAGTAGCACTCTAATTCCATATATGTATGTAGTATTATGTATTTTAGTTCTCTTTTTAGGGCATAGAAAATTACTTTTACGTTTAGTAAATTTTTGTTTAGATGTATCTATACTTTTACCATGATTTTCTCTTTATTTTATTTATTCTTTTATTTTTGTATTTTAGGGAAGGGTCTACAGGGTGTTCAGAGTCTCACTGCTAGATGAACTCTAGTGATCTGCCTGTTTACTGCCTCCCAAGAGCTGGGATTACAGGCATGCACCACCACGCCCAGTCTCAATAACCATCTCAGTGGGCCTCAGGAGTGAGGCCTGCATGGCAGGCCTGAGGATCAAACCCCAGTCCACTGAGCTATGTAGCTGGCCCTTCTCTTTATTTCTTTGTGTATTAGACTTCTGAGCATTTTCAACTCTACCCCCTTTTTTTGGGTATAGCAATTTTAAAACAGAATTTTGTTTCAAACATGCATATACAAAAGTGAAAGATTTTTGTTTTTTGTTTTGTATTACAGCATAACATAGCTTGAGAAATCAACAGGAATATTCATGTGACAAAATTGGGTGGGGACTAGAGGTTAGTAGATTTCTGCCGCCTTGAAATGCAAGGCTAGAAAAGCATAAGGGTGCCACAGATCATCCTTATGATCATTCTTTGATTCTAAAGACCCTTGCTTGGAATATATAAAGTCAGTTATTTCATGGCTTTTTTTTTTTTGCAGAACCGGGGATCGAACTCAGGACCTTGCACTTGCCAGACAGGCACTTGTGCCCCTGAGCTATCTCCCTGGCCCCATATTGCTTCTTTTTGAAAAAAAATTCGTAGAAAATACTTTCTTCTTAAGGCCTGGATTGTTAGAATGTACTGTTATTCTGTGACACAAGAGTGATGGGAAGATGCATAGTGCCATATTTCTATGGTAGGGTAAATAATTATAAAATGGAAAACAAAGACCAAAGTGTCTTTTCTTCCAGAGGCGATCACACAACCAGCCCAGGGGTGGGCGGGTGTTGTTGACCTTTTAGGGGTGGTCTCGTCCTCCAGTAGAGGATTAGTCAGGCTCTACAGGCTTTGTCTGTTGTGAGCCTATAAATAGAGCTAAGTGTCCAGACAGTAGAGACCCTTCCATAGAACCAGAAGATAGGCATGGACCAGAGTGTTTCTGAGTTTCTGCATACTTTGGCAGGCACTTTGGTCACTGTGGTTGCTTTGCAAAGCACTAGGAGTCTTTGTTGTATAAATATTGGCCTCCTGTTCTCTTCCTTCCAGCATGTTTTATGAGGCTTTGTTTCACGACAGAAGAGTCTTAATTTCAGAGAACTTGCAATTAAAGAATTGTTATCCTTCCTATAGCTTGGCCATTACAGGTGCTAACTAGGACAGGAAATTACCAATTTCAACACCTGGAAGTGCTTAGCTTGTGACAGTTTGGAGCAGGTTGGAAGCATAGGAACTCCTGTCCACAGCCCACAGGAATTATGTTAGATGTACATACATCTGGAGACAGAAAATGTAACTTGTAAAGAGGGGATTTTGCTTTGTACTCCCCCATAATTGACTTTGTACATAAATAAGAACTTTTTAATCACATACAAAATCAATTGCTATCCTTCTGTAAGAGATGACTTCCTGCTGAGCAATTAACAAAGAGGCTTCTGTTCTTTGCTCCTAATGCTGTGAATGACTGGGTCCAATATTTGTCCCACTTAAGTTGGGTGGCTCTTGGGGTTGGCCTACTTTTCTATATGACTAGCAGATGGGGTTTTTATTAAAAAAATTATGTAAATTTTTACCTTACATAAAAGATTAGGTTTTTCCTCTTTGTAGTGCTGTCGTGCATGCCCCTGATATCTACATCTCAGTGCAGTCTGTCTGAATAAGTGGTTGTAAATAGAGGCAGCCCTCTTTTGCTTCCCTAGGGGATATTGAGCAGCGTCAGGAAACATTTTCATTTGTCGTGACTGAGTAGCTAGGCTACTGGGTAGAGGCCAGAGACAGTATTAAATAAACACCTTATAAAAAATAAATAAATAAATAAACACCTTATGATACATAAGACAGTCTCCCACAACAAAGTTGTCAGATGCACAGTGCCATGGCTGAGACACACTTCTCTAGCACAGGTCACTGGAAAGAGAGCATGTGCTGTACTTTCAAACCCCACCCAAGACTATGTATTTGCCTTTGGCCTTCAGTCTCAGCAACAGAGGAGTTTGAGGGCTTTGAGTTTTCTTCAGTCCTTATTTATTTATTTATTTATTATTTATTATTTTTTTTTCTTCAGTCCTTTTTTAAAAATTCATTTATTTATCTTTTTGTTTTGTTTTGTTTTTTGAGACAGTTCAGGTTGTCCTTGAATTCCATTTTGTAGTTCAGGCTGGCCTTGAACTAGTGGCCTCAACCTCCGAGTGCTAAGATTACAGGTATGCACCACCATACCTAGCTTTTTCAGTTCTGTTCTCAATGTAATGTTGAATTTGTAGTCATCTAAATGTCTGCAAACAGATGGCATCTCACTGGACCTAAGATTGGAGATGTTTTACTCCTCCAGTCGTTCTTCTAGACCACCCCTCTCCACTGTCTGTGATACCAGCTCAGGAGATCAAGGAACAGATACTTTGCAGATGTGTTAGTAACAAATGTTGAATAAGCATTGTTTTGGGAGAGGTGGGGTATGGATTGATTGATTGATTTTTTTTTTTTTTTTTTTTTTTTTTTTTTTTTTTTTTTTTTTTTTTTTTTTTTGTCTTTTTGAGACAGGGTCTCGCTATGCAGTTGAGGCTGCTCCTGAGCTCACTTTTGTAGCCCAGGCTGGTCTCGAACTCGCACCGATCCTCCTGCCTCAGCCTCCCGAGTGCTGGGATTACAGGCGTGAGCCACCACGCCCGGCTTGATTGATTGATTTTAAAGTACTGGGAATTGAACCCAGGATCTTTGTGCAAAACTTTTGCCTAGCCCTTTTTATTTTATTTTTTATATTTTGAAATAGGGTCTTGTTAAGTTGCTTGGTCTGGATTGGAATTTGATATGTTGCCTTAGCTTCTCAGGGTGCTGGTGTCATAGGACTATGCTACCATGTTCAGCCAGGATATAGATTTAAATCCGAGCTCTACTACATCTTACATGCTGCAATACTGTAGACAAATCTCTTAACTTTTGTCTGTCAACCCCAAACACCCATCTATTCTAGAGTGTCTCAATTACTCTTCTTTCATTGCTGGGACAAATACCCAACACCCAGAATGAAGGAAGGAAAGGTTTACTCAGCTTGCAGTTACTAGAGGTTTCAGTCTATACTTGGCTGGCTCCCAGGCTGAGTGGCACAGGGCAGAGCATCCAGTTCATTGAGGCAGAACAGCAATAATGGCAACAGAGAGAGTGTCTCTCTGTCTCTCTCATATTACATTCAGACTGTCCACCTCAGGCTGGGTATGGGACACACACCCATAATCCCAGCAGTACTAAAACCCATAATCCCAGTGGATCATGAATTAATCTCAAGCTGTAGAAGTCCCTGCCTTATGATTGCATGAGTCTTTAGGGGGACAACTAGACACAAACCATAACATAGAGGATAGTAATTCTCTTCCATCATCCTCAGGAAACTATTTTAAAGATAGTACAAAGGTGGAAGAAAAATGAGAGTGTGAGTTTTTTGTAAAATGTATATACCCTATAGTGGTAAGGTTGAATTGTGATTAATGCCTAAATATGTTTTTTGTTTGTTTGTTTTTTGTCTTTTTGAGACAGGGTCTTGCTATGCAGTTGAGGCTGACCTTGAGCTCACTTTTGTAGCCCAAGCTGGTCTCAAACTCGCACCAATCCTCCTGCCTCAGCCTCCCAACTGCTGGGATTACAGTTGTGAGCCACCACACCCAGCTGTAAATATGTTTTAATGCTGTAATTTTTCAGGCTTTTTTACCTTGTAGGTATGATGTTCCATGAATCCTAGACGCCACTAAAAACAACTTTTCAGGTTTTATAGAACTGTAATCAAATTCCAGTGTTCTGCATCTGCTGAGTCATTCAGGATTATGAGAAAGTTGCTGTTCTCCATGTTAACATAGAAGCAGGCTTAGTATTGATATTAAACCTTTATAAATGCATAATTACTGCCTTAAGTAGATCCTGTCTCTACCTCATACCATCATGGCCCAGATCCCAGCCCTTTTAGACTTGTAGGGATGTGCCCTATCAGTGAGCCCCATGTCTGGACTATTTTTGTATTTGGTAGAGGGTCTCACTGTGCAGCTCAGACTCGTAGTGATCCTCCTGTGTTTTTTTTTTTTTTTAATTAATTAATTTATTTATTTATTTTCTTGTTTCAGAACTTCTGTTTGTTTATTTATTCTTATGGCCGAGCCGGGTGTGGTGGCCAGCTCAGCCTGCCCTCAGGGCAGGGCTGGCGCAGCATGTGGTGCCGGGGATTGAACTGTGGTCCCTGCAGCCGGCTAAGCTTTCCTAAGCAGGCGCTTTAGGCCACTGAGCCATCCCGCCATGCTCAATCCTCCTGTTTTCAGCCTCTCCAGCCCTGGGATTACAGGCATGTGCTGCCATACCCAGTCTTTTGGATTCTTTGGAACTACTCTTCTGAGGCTGCACACATTCACATATCTTATCTCCCAAACTAAAAGATTAAAATTCAAAATCCTCTTTAGATTTAAAGTCTGCTTCATTTGATTGTTAACAAGGAATGAGAGATCACATTTATTTATTTATTTATTTATCTATTTGTTTGTTTATTTAGTGGAACCAAGATTTGAACTCAGGCCCTTGGGCTTGCCAGGGAAGTGCTTATGGTACTGAGCCATCTCCCCAGTCCCGAGAGATCACTTTTAAAGAATTTTTTCTTAAAGCTGAGTGGTGGCACATACTTGTAATCCCAGCACTGGGAAGAGTGAGGCAAGAGAATAGCCATGAGTTTGAAGATAGCCTGAACTTTTTCTCAAAATTAAAAAAAAAAAAAATGAATTTTCACTTGACCCTTCAGCATACCCTCTAGCTTTCTCTGTTTCTACCTTTTTTCTCTGAAACAAAACTTCTCAGCAGAATTGTTCATGCTCTTTACCTTTGTTGTCACCCTACTCTCATTCCTCAGCTTGTCCTGTCTGTATACTGTGTTTCCTAGCCCAGATACCCTGGCCACATTTAATTTTTGAGCAGTGTTCAGTATTGTGCACGATCCTGACTGAAAAGTTTTCATTTTGCTGTTTTTTAAAATCCTGTTCTCTCTTCTCTCTACCCTCCAGAAATCCCCCATTTGTTCCCTCCCTCCGTCCCTCCCTCCCTCCTTCCCTCCCTTCCCCCCCCATACCCCTGTGTCCTTTCTTACCTTTTTCTTCTCTTCTCTCTCCCCTCTGTTCTCTCCTCTCTTCTCTCTTCTCTCTTCTCTTGAGACAAGGTATTGATATGTAGTTCAGGCTGGCCTTGAACTCACTTTGTAGCCCAGGTTGGCTTCAAACTCACATCTACTTCAGCTTCTAAGTTCTGGGATTAGAGTTGTGTGCCATCACTCCCACCTACCCAGCTCAGGCATTTTTATTTCAGTATACTTTTTTTTTTTTTTTTTTTGATGGTACCAGGGATTGAACTCAGGACTCTGCGCTTGCCAGGCAAGCACTTATTATTTCAGTATACTTATATCTCAACTTTATTACCTGTAAAACTCCATGTTTGCAGTACATAATGATTCCATGCACTGTGCAGAATTCATATATGTCCATAATACTTTCTCATTCTTTTTTCACATACCACACCCCACTCCACCTTCTCTCAGTGCCCTTCCCTTTTGCAAAAGGATGTCTTTAAGATCCTACTCTGGCATCCTTATGCCGGCTCACTCCCAGATCTTTTCAGTTCTTTGATCTGACTATCTAGCATCCTGCCTAATCCAGGCTACTTCTATTGCTATGGCTCTCAAAAGGTTTCTGTGGCTCCCCGTCACCCTTCTAATCTATTCTCTACTCAACAGTTAGAGTGATCTAAAAAAGCAAATCAGATTATGTCACTCCTTTAATGCTCTCCAGCTATGATGTCAGTTGCTATAATTATAAAATCCCAAGTCTGCCTCATCTGACCCTTACCTGCTTTTCCAGCTGACATGTCACTGCTGTAATCACCCTGGCCCTTAGATGTGCTTACCCAGCCTTCATTCTCTCCTTAACTCTTACTCCGCATTCTCTTTAGAGGCTGTGTTTGAACAGATACTTTTACATTGGATGGTGGTTTGTTTAAGATCTGACTCAGACTAGGTAATGTACTCCCAGAGGACAGGGCCCACACTTGTGTTCTTATTGTATTCTACCAAACAAGACAATAATGGCATGTAGTAGACACTCAAGAAATGTTTCTTCTTTTTCTTTACTCTCTTTTTAATGCAAATGACTTCATTTCATTTTTTGGAACATAGAATTTATTTCCTAGAGCAGTTTTATGTTCACAGCAAAATTAAGTAGAAGGTAAAGTGATTTCCCATGTACCTCCTTTCTCATACAGGCACAGACTCCTTGCTCACATCAAAATCTTAAGAGTGGACGGGATATGTAGATAGAATATAATGCATGGTGGCACATGTCTATAATCCCTGTGCTTGGGAGCTTGAGGCAGGAGGATCTTTGTGAGTTGGAGACCAGGGTAAGCTACAAAGTAAGCTCAAGGCCAGCCTGAACAGCACAGGAGACTCTGTCTCAAAGCAAACAAAGACTATAATGATGTCTGTGAACATCCAAAGTACATAATTATATCAGGATGAACTCCTTTCATGTGGATTTTGACATGTGTATAATGCCAAATACAGGATCATCCTTCTCTCTCTGCTGACTACTGACAGATGTCTTTGGCCTGTCTCTATTACTTCACCTTTCCCAGTGTGTCATATACTTGGAATCAGTCAGTATGTAGTTTTTTCAGACTGGCTTCTTTCACTTTGTAGTATATATTTAACATGCATCTGTGTCATTTCATGGCTTGAGAGCACATTTCTTTTTTCTTTTAATGGCTGGCTCAGCCTGTCCTGGGGGTGAGGCTAGCACAGCATGTGGTGCCGGGGATTCAACTGTGGTCCCTGCAGTTGCCTAAGCTTGCCTAAGCAGCACTTTAGACCACTGAGCCATCTCGCCAGCCCAAGAGCACATTTTTTAGCACAGAAAAATAGCCCATAGTCTAGATTTTACATTTACTACTGAAGGGCAACTTGCTTTCTTTCAATGTTTGGCATTTTTTAAAATAAATGTGCTTTAAACATTTGTATACAGGGGGCTTTCGGGTTAGCTCAGTGGTTTAAGCATCTGTGCAAGCAATCCCAGTCAGGCACAGGGGATGTCAGTTCGATTCCCACACTCATCCTTAAGGCAGCCTAAGCCAGCCAAAAAAAAAAAAAAACCTTTTCTAAATATTTGTGTACAGGTTTTTGTGTGCACCTAAATTTCAGCTCATTTGGGTAAATACCAGAGAGCACAGTTGTATGCTAAACAAGTGTTTTTAATTTTGGAAGAAACTGCTGGGCTGCCTTGCAAAGTGACAGCACCATTTTGTATTTGCATCATCAGTGAATGTGAGTACTCGTTACTCCATACTCTCACCAAATTTAATATTGTTAATGTTTTGAATTTTGGCCATGTTCTTTCTTGTTAACTGAAAATGTTGACATAGTAATTATAGATCGGTGTGGAGTTGCAGGTAGTGACACAATGCTTTGTGTGCACTCCCCAGTCTGCAGTGGCATTGTAGGAGCTCGTGCACCAGCTCACTTGGGTATCCACACTAACTGCCCCACTGGCGTTTCTCTGTCACTTTCACTTGTACTTATTTGCTTTGTATTAAAGCCATTTAACTGAATGTTTCACACATTTTGTGAAATTAAGTGTGGTTGAGGCTATAGGTTTTTCTTTGGTCTCTTTGCTGTATCCCACAAACTTTCCTGTGTAATGTGTCTATAGCTGGTTATTACCAAAAATTTTATAATTTCTGTTGTGATTGCTTCTTTTTTTTTTTTTTTTT
>PVJA010026856.1:0-19149 GCA_004027025.1 Myocastor coypus | reverse complement strand
TTACAGTGTTAGAAAATTGGCATGGTTTCATTTCTGGAACTTAAGATACTCTTTTTTTTTTTTTTTTGTTTTTGTGGTACTGGGGATTGAACTCAGGACCTTGCACTTGCCAGGCAAGCGCTTACTCTACTCAGCTATCTGCCCAGCCCCTGTATAATTTGTTTCTATAAGCAACCTTTTATGTGCTTGTAAAATAATCCAGATTCTCTTATTTGTTAGATGGAGTATTATGCATCCATTGGTTTAATCTTACTGTATGTATTAGTTAAATCTTCCTTATTCTTACTTGTTTTCTTTGTAGGATCAGTTTTTTAAATAAATTCATTCATTTATTATTTTTTACATTTTTGTCTTTTTGAGACAGGATCTCAATGTGTAGTTGAGGTGGTCCTTTTAAAAAAAAAAAAATGTATGTATGGGTGTATGTATGTTATAGTTAGCTCAGCCTGCCCTGGGTGGTGGGGGAGTCTGGCGCAGCATATGGTGCCAGGGATTGAAACTGCAATCCCTGCAGTTGCCTCAGCTTGCCTAAACCAAGTTTTAGGCGACTGAGCTATCTCGCCAGCTCTGTCTGTCTGTCTATCTATCCATCTATCTATCTATCTATCTATCTATCTATCTACCTACCTACCTACCTACCTACCTACCTACCTACCTACCTACCTATGTATCTGTTTGTCTTTTGAGGCTCTATGGTACCAGCTGGTCTCTAATTTGTGGTGATCCTTCTGTTTCAGTCTCCCAAAGTACTCAGATTATAGGCATACACCACTACACCCAGTTCAATGAGAAAATCAGTTTTAGAGAGATGAACTAAAATACTACAGTATAAGGGGCTGGGAAGGGCCCGGCGGGATGGCTCAGTGGTCTAAAATGCCTGCTTGGGAAAGCTTGGGCAGCCTCAGGAACCTCAGTTCGATCCCCGGCACCACATGCTTCGCCAGCCCTGCCCTCGGGGCGGGCTGAGCTGGCCATAAAAATGAGTGAATAAACAAACAAAGGTTCTGAAACAAGAAATAAATAAATAAATAAATAAATAAAGGGGGGCTGGGAAAATAGCTCTGTGGCACAAGTGCCTGCTTGGCAAGTGCAAGGTTGTAAGTTTGAAACCTGGTCCCTCAAAAAAACAAACAGCCGGGTGTGGTGGCTCACGCCTGTAATCCCAACACTCGGGAGGCTGAGGCAGGAGGATTGATGCGAGTTCAGACCAGCCTGGGCTACGAAAGTGAGCTCAGGACCAGCCTCAACTGCATAGCGAGACCCTGTCTCAAAAAAACAAAACAAAACAAACAAAAAAAACACTACAGCATAAGACTGGCTTTCCTGAGATTAGTATTTGTTAATCATTTGCCGGGCGTGGTGGCTCACGCCTGTAATCCCAGCACTTGGGAGGCTGAGGCAGGAAGATTGCTGGGAGTTCTAGACTAGCCTGGGCTACAAAAGTGAGCTCAAAGCCAGCCTGAACTGCACAGTGAGACCCTGTCTCAAAAAGACAAAAAAAAAAAAATCATTTAATTATCAGGATTGAGGACACATTTGATCCATTTCTTTTTTTCTGCCCTTTAATTTTTTTTTCTTGTTTCAGAACTTTTGTTTGTTTATTTATTTATTTATTATTATGGCTAGCTCAGCCTGCCCTGAGGGCAGGGCTGGCAAAACACGTGGTACCAGGGATCAAACCGCAGTCCCTGCAGCCGCCTAAGCTTTCCTAAGCAGGTGCTTCTTTAGACCACTGAGCCATCCTGCCGGGCCCCTGCCCTTTAATTTTAAAACATTTTTTCTTTGCTTGTTTTGACCTTTCCTGTCTTTTTACTGATTTGAGTATTTCCTTTGCTGTTTTGGAAGTTATGTTGTTTCTATTCTTTCATGGCTTACTTAAAAAAAAAAAAAAAAAAAAAAATTTTAATGGGTTGTTACTATACTATCCAATCTAGTCTCCAATTTCTGGGCTCAAGTGATGCTCCTGACCCAACTTCCCAAACAGTAGGGCCTACAGGTGTTTTTACTGATGTTAGGTTGAGATTTGTATGTTTTGGTGTTTTTACAGTACTTTATAGTTGTAACTTCTGCCTCACTAGTCTTCTAGCTTATAGCAGTACTTTACTCCTTTTTTTTTTTTTTTAGTTTCATTTAACTTCTTCCTAAATAATTCTTTACCCATGATAGTCATTTATTTGGGCCAACCAAATTTTGTTTTTTAATCTATTGTCTTTTTTAAAAAAAAAAAAATGTATTTGATACATGGTCTCACTACACAGCTCAGACTTGTAGTGGTCCTGCTGTTCTCAGCCTCCCCAGTGCTGGGTGTGCGCCACCATGGGCAGTCTGAGTGGTCAGTTCAGTGTGCCCAAGGGCAGGGCAGGCGTGGCATGTGGTGCCAAGGATCAAACTCCTGTGTTTTTCTTATCTTACTTACTTCACACTCTTTCTCAGGGCTTTTCCTTATTCTTTTTTATTAACTTTTTAAGCAAAGGTTTTTATATAATAAACTCAGTTTAGAAGCTAGGCATAGTGGTGCTGACCTATGTAATTCTGGGGGTGGAGGGCAGAGGATTGCATATTTGAGGCTAGCCTGCATAGTTTCGCAAGATCTCATCTCAATTTTTTCTTTTCAAAAAGGCTGGGTATAGTGGTACATGCTTATAATCCCAGTACTCAAGAGAGGAGGATCGCTGTGAGTTCAAGACCAACCTTCACTACATATAAATAAGTAAATGGATGGATAAATAGATAACTGGCTGAGATAGAGCTCTGTGGTAAAGCATATACATAGTATATGTGAGTATGTGGGTTCCATCTCCAGTACTGCAAAACAAACAAAAAATTAAACTCAGTTTTGGTATGTTTCAGACTTCTCTTGTAGTATCTTTATTTTGAACTTTTGTATAATTGTTTATAGCTTTAGACTTTAAATTGACTATTATTCTCCTCAACACTTTGATGAAAAGATTTTGTGGTCTCCTAGCAACACTTACTCTGTGGAGAAATCTGGTATTGATCTAATTGTTACCTTTGTGGCTTTCCTTTGTTTTGTTTAAACTTTGTTTTATTGCTATGATGGAGGTTGAATCTAGAAACCATGCTAGGCAAATGCTCTCCCACTGTGTTACAGTCCCAGCTTCCGTTTTATTTGAGAAGGAGGCTCACTAAGTAGTTCAGACTGGCCTGGAATTTTAGCCCTCCTCCACTTCCTGTGTTGCTGAGATTGCCAGCTAGTCTTTTACCCCAGCCTCCCCATTGCTGGGATTCTAGGAATTCTAGGAATGGGCCACTGCCACTGTGCCCAGCTTGACCAATATCCTTTAAGAAGTATCTGAACCTTCTCATTCAGTCTTTTTTTTTTTTTTTTTTTTTTTTGGTGACAAATAAAATATAGGACCTTGTGCTTGCTTGCCAGGTAGGAGCTTAATGCTGCCAAGGTATCTCCCTGGACCCTCATTCAGTCTTATAGTTATATCTATCTATATATATGGATTTTTTTGTTTTTTGTCTTTTTGAGACAGGGTCTTGCTTTGCATTTCAGATTGGCCTTGAGCTCACTTTTGTGGTCTAGGCTGGTCTTGAACTCTCACTGATCCTCTTGCCTCAGCCTCCCAAGTGCTGCAATTACAGGCGGGTGCCACCATGCCTGGCAATTTTTTTATTTAATTTTTTTTTTGTGTGTGTGTGTGGTATCAGGGTTTGAACTCAGGACCTTGCACTTGCCAGGCAAGCGTTTATTCTACTGAGCTATCTCCCTGGCCCTGTATATTTTTGTTTTGTTTTTCATATTTCTATTTCTTGATGTCATTCTCATTCAACTTTACAATTTCTAATTCTTCAGCTCTGTCTGTTTTATATTCTCTTTTTTTTTAGAATTTTTTATTTTATTTATTTATTTATTTATTTTGTTTCAGAACCTTTATTTGTTTATTCACTCATTTTTATGGCCGGCTCAGCCCACCCCGAGGGCAGGGCTGGTGCAGCATGTGGTGCCGGGGATTGAACCGCAGTCCCTGAAGCCATCCAAGGTTTCCCAAGCAGGCGCTTTAGACCACTGAGCCATCCCGCTGGGCCCTGTTTTATATTCTCTTTTAAAAATTATTTATCTTGCTGAGCATGGTGGTGCATGCTTATAATCTAGCTACTTACTTGAAGGCTGAGGGACCAGGGTGATCACAAGTTCAAGACCAGCTTGAGCAAGATTCTGTCCTAAGGTAAAAAGAGCTGAGATGCAGTTCAGTGGTAGAGCACCTTTAGCTTCAATGCCTCAGTTCTGCCAAAAATAAATTTTTAGTTTACTATGTTCAGTTATTCCCACTAGGCCTGAGAATAGGGTAAGGAGGTGCTTGCTGTCAGTTTAAGGGTTTGCACCTCTCTAGTCCCACCCTGGCCACACACTGTTCAAGTGCCAACCGCCCCATGATTTACATGAGGCTTTGAAGAGACAACTAGGTACAAAGCACAACAGTTATTTGTACTTTTAATTATATATATATATAATATCTGCCTGTTTTGATGTTTGCCAATAATTTGCCTATTTTCGTCATTTTTCCCTTGCCTTTAACTCTTTGAATATCTTAACTTTTTAAATTTTATGTTTTGGAATTTGCTAAAAACTTTTCAATATAGAAATTTCAAATATAGATAGAAGAGAAAATATTACTTATCTGTGTCCTTTGCACAGCTTTCTTTGATTAAATCTCAGCATTTGACCATCCTTTTCAACATGCGTCTGTGGAAGTTGCTTTTAGATTTTTTTTTGTTATCCCCAGTTCTAGTGAGAGTTCTCCTTTGGTCATATTTTTCTCTTGTAAGATGATTTCCTCTTGTGGTGATTTGGTTTTGGTTTTGTTTTCCTCTGTAAGCTCACTTTGAGTGACTGTTTTGTTTCTGTAGATGCATTCCTTTTTTTTTTTTAAACTTTTAGGTAGCTTCTTTATTTTCTTCAGTTTCTATTTTAGGCAAAAATGAATCAATCTTTAATAGTAAACCTTAACTTGTTGAGCTATGAAGGAAAGCATGGACCACAAAGGAACCCAGATTTAGTGGTCTGTGCCTGCAGTCTTCACCAATAGCTGTCTGCAGATTGGCTGCTATCTGGTCATGTGAAATCCAATGTTGTTATTTTGGTTGTGAGAAAGTTCTCCCTTTCTTCATCTACCTTAATTTCATGTCCATTTTTAAATAATGCAAGCATTTTGGGAACGTCACGGCCAATGGAATTTCTACTGAGCTTTGGAAGTCTGTTTTTGAGCTTCTTTTTTAATGGATTAAGGTCAGGCATTATTTCTGGTACAGCTACATAAAAATCTGCATGAATTTCATCATCTAAAATCTTCTGGATCAGATTAGCTCCTCTTGCAAAAGCAGCTCCTTGTCCTTGTGCTAGTTCAATATCTGATGGATTCCCTGTTAATACAGCAGCTTTATTGGATTCTAAAGAAAACGGATATGGAAAACTAACAACACTGGCAAATGGTTCCTCTTTTTTTCCCCAACACCATATCCAATGTCAAATCAAGAAAAACTCCTTGTTTTGGGTTAGTATAGTCCAAAATTTGTTACTTCTTAAGCAAGTGAATAGCTTTCTCCACCTCATATATGAGCTGTGTGTATAAGTGCTTTAAATAGACATCATCCTCAGGTTCATCTTCCTGGTATGGGTATGACTTTGTTTTTTCTATCTCATCTCTCTTTTCTTCTGGTGTTTTTTCTTTGGCAACTTTGTTGGCTTTCTTTGCATGCTTTGTAACAGTGGCAGCAGTGGCAGGTCAGCACCTGGATGTTTACAGAACAAGGATAAAGATGAATCATCTTGGAAAGGCTATGCCTTTGATTATGTGTCAAGACCCTGCTGAGGAACCTGACAGCTGCCATCATGTTAAGCACCTTGGATTGTGTCGGCGAAATTGGTCTCTGTAGATACATTCCTAAGGAGACGTTTTGTCTTCCTCTGTCCTAGATTGTGCAGGTTCAGCTGACATTTGGTTTGTTGGTGTCAACTTGGAGCCTCTGTCTTTGTGAGTTTCTGTATAGGTACTTTTTTTCTATGAGGGCCTGACTCCTTGCTGCTTGTCTTAAGTTGATGAACAGGTTGCTAGGCTCTACTGAGAGGTGGTTCTAGATGTAGGAAAGCCTTGGCTTTAATGCAGTTATTTCAGTTTTGGGTACTGGCATGTGAAGATATCCAGCCTGGACTCCTCCCAGGATGGTGGTAGTAGGGTGTATTTGGATGTGATGCCTACATCCTCAGTTCCCAGCCCAGGGATGTTCTCCCCTGAGCCCTTCAACTTGTCTTCTTGCTCAACTTTGCCTTTTGTTTCTGGTACTGTGGGCCCTGCTTGCTTTTATTCCGTGTGTGTGTGTGTGTGTGTGTGTGTGTGTGTGTGTCCCAGCCTGTCCCATCTCCTGTTCCTACCTTATACAGGAGATTGAACCTAGAGCCTTTGCACTGAGCTACATCCCCAGCCTTTTTACTTTTACATTTTGAGACAGGATTTTGCTAAATTGTCCACACTGGAACTTGTGACCTTCTAGCCGCAGCCTCCTAAGGAACAGGGATGCCAGGCTCTAGGCATTGTTTTGGGTTCATGCTTAGCTGTATGTTTAAGAGGTGCAAGGTGTTTTTGTTCTTTGGTCTTATTTGTCTTTTGTCTCTTTGAGACAGGGTCTCACTGTGCAGTTCAGGCTGGCCTTGAGCTCACTTTTATAGCCCAGGGTGGTCTCGAACTCATGTTGATCCTCCTGCCTCAGCCTCCCAAGTGCTGGGATTATAGGTGTGTGCCACCACGCTCGGCTTATTTGTCATTTTGGGATTGGACATAGGGGTTTGTATATGGTGGGCAAGTAAGTGTTCTACCAAGAGCTACATCCTTGTACCCCATTTATTGAATTTTATTTTGAGACAGTGAAGCTAAGTTGCCCAGCTGGCTTGGAATTTGCAGTCTTCCTGCCTTAGCCTCCCAAGCACTAGTGATCACAGATGTGTACTACTATATCCAACTCAGTGTTAAATTTTATCCAGTGCTTCTATGTGAGGTTTTCTTGGGGAGGGAAGAAGATGGTAGACATACCCTTACTCGCAGTTTTGTTTTCTAATAGCTAGGGCTTATTTTCTGGCAAATATTTGCTTTATTATACTTATCCCTATGAGGCAGGCTGTAACTGCATCTCCCTTTGTGCAGAGACTTTGGAGGGACAACTAGATACAAAGCATAACAGTTATTTGCACTTTTAACTTTTTTAAAAATAATTTTTTATTTTATTTATTTTTATTTTTATTTTTTTCTTGTTTCAGAACCTTTGTTTATTTTTATTTATTTATTTATTTATTTATTTATTTGTCTTTTTGAGACAGGGTCTCGCTATGCAGTTGAGGCTGCTCCTGAGCTCACTTTTGTAGCCCAGGCTGGTCTCCAACTCGCACCAATCCTCCTGCCTCAGCCTCCCGAGTGCTGGGATTACAGGCGTGAGCCACCACGCCCGGCACCTTTGTTTGTTTATTCACTCATTTTGATGGCCGGCTCAGCCCACCCTGAGGGCAGGGCTGGCGCAGCATGTGGTGCCGGGGATCGAACTGCGGTCCCAAGCAGGCGCTTTAGACCACTGAGCCATCCCGCCAGGCCCAGATATCTTAACTTTTTCAATTTGTGTTGTGAGGGGCTGAGGAGGTAGCTCCATGGCACAAGTGCCTGCCTAGCAAGTGCAAGGTCATGAGTGCAAACCCTGGTCCTGCAAAAAAAAAAAAGCAAGAAAAAAAATTTGTGTTGTGGAATTTTTAACTGCTGAGGGAAGGTTAAGCTGAGCTGCTTGGGCTTCCCATTTGGAGGCTAGGCAGTGAAGGACAGCTTTAAGCCTGGTGCTCCCTCCTGCTCTGTGCCAGTGGAGGAAAGGAGAAGTCAGTCACCTTCTTTCAGTGCTTTCATTACTCTCAAAGTAATAGCCACGTAACATTCTGTGACATGGGTAGTGGTTTTATACCTTGCCTGCTCCCTTTGTGTCAGCCTACTATCAGGCATTTAGGCTGCTCCTTGTTCTTTGCTCTTAAAAATTGTACTGTACTTAGAATAGATTCTTTCCTTAGAATAGATTCATAGAATAGAATTAAAAGGTCAGGAGACTGAGAAAATAGGAATTTAAACCTGCTTTGTCTGCAGTAGATTCCGAACTCCCATTTGTTCTTGTGTAACTTGCAAATCACTCAGCTGCCTTTTTGCCTTGAATTTCTCATCTGAAAAAAAGGGGAAATAATATACTTCAAAACATTGTGCTGAAGAGCTGGTGTTGTGTACACATAAAACACCAAAATAGTGCCCACACATGTTCAGTGATTTGTTATTAGTCATTGCTGCTGTTGTCTTTAGTTTGAAGGGCTGTTTAGCACAAGTGACTTCTAGAAAGGCTATGCCACTTTATGTCTCCAGTATGGGAGCTGGGCCATCTTTTTTTTTTTTTTTTTTTTTTTGTGGGACCGGGGTTCAAACTCACGACCTTGCACTTGCCCAGCAGGCACTTGTGCCTCAGAGCCATCTCCCCAGCTCCCATGGGCCATCTCTTAAAGTCATCTCTCATTTCTGTTCACTATATATGGTCTGTGGGATCCCAGACTTGCAAAAAGCACTTTTGTTGTTGTTGTTTTAACTTTGTGAAATACTTCATGATCATATTTTTTAAAAAATATTTTCTTCCTGTATATTTAAAATATGCAGCTTGAGAACAAGTTTTGTGCAGAGTCTATAGGGCAAGGCATTTGGCCAGTGCCTTGGTCCCTTCAGGGCTGTTCTCTGCTGAGCTTATCTCTGACTGTTTCACTACGAATAGAGTCGTGTGCACACTACTCAGCAGCCACAATATGAGAACAGGTGATAGTAGTTCATGGGTTAGGGGAAGCCAAGGTGCTGGTAGCTCCTCTTCCCTTCTGGGGAAGGAAATTCCCCAATTCTGGGCAGTTCCTTAGTTCATGGGTGGCTTCTGTGCCTGGAAGGGAAGACAGGGCTGTTGCCTTCCTTTCTTCCATTCTGCCTCTTCCTACTGTTCAATCAGAAGTGTCCCTGGTCTTTTTTCCAGGCCACTGAGTTTGAATTGGTCTGTTGGTAGCAAGAGGTGCAGCTTCACTTGGATTTCTGCTAAAGTTACCTGGCAGCGGAAGGGGTACATCTGATAATTACAGCTCAGTGCTTTCAGAACACAGCAATTTAGTTAGGAGCAGTAATCCTGATCTTATCAGGAAGTTTTTGCAGCCGAGCAGTGTTGCTTATAACAGTATCTCTTTTACTTCCTGGACTCCCCCTTGTCCTCTTAAATTCTTCTGTAATCCTGCCCATTAGTCTTGTCCATGTCTCATTACCTCCTGGAATCAGTTAAAGCTAGTGCAAGAACAAAGAGTTGTTTTTCTTTTCTTTATACCAAAACTGGAAATTGGAGTTTTAACATTACCACATTCCTGACCAGTTCAGCAGCAAAGAAGTCACAAATGTGGTACGTACAATACTTACAGAGACACGGCCTGGCCAAAGAAAAGATGTTTTATGTGTTGCTTATTAAGTAAAAAAAAGACAACAGCTGTATTCTGCCCAAATATATTAGTCATAAACCATGTGAGTCATAAACCATATTTCAGAACACTTAATTGACGTCCAGGAGCTGGAGATCAGCCCCTTTGAAGTCTGTTAATTTTACTAATGACCATTTTGAGGTTCAGGTTGTCAGAATTTGCCCAGATCCTTGACCTTTAGGGTTCATATCTCTTATAGAGAGCAGAGAGAGGGGAACACAGTACCATTCTGTGTCTTCAGGGAACGCAGGACTTTCCATAGAAGCTGTCAGTATGTGCTGTGGTGTTTAAGAACAAGAAATTTCCTAGAGATTATAGAATGTGAAAAACAAAATTGGACCATTAGCCCCTCCCTGTACTTAATCCCAAAACAAAAAGGGTTTATTTTGCCTTGGGGAGGTGTGAGGAAAGGGAACTGAAATTGCTTTGGACATGTGAGCTGTGCTTTAATAAGATATTCCAGGTGGTCAAGGAGTAATCCTAAAATAGCCCAGATACTTAATTGCTTTTAAAGTCAGGTCCCTGTCACTGGGGAAGTACAACTCTGAGGAATGCAGCATTGGTTCCTAAGATCTTAGGGGTGTAGTCTGTTTGAGGTTTTTCTTTTTTTTCTCCCCCAGATCCCAGTCCAAGGTAGTCAGAAGACATACATAAATTTCTTCCTTTCTCCACAACAGAAAGCTGGCAGTAAGCTTTTGTTTTCTGCTGTCAGCTGCTGTGACGTGGCTCTGGAATCTCTGACTGTGGGATTAGATTTATCACCACATACCTGAGATGCTGCTCTGTTTTCATTAGTCCTCAAAAGCTTCCTGCTTGATCCTTTGCTGTTTTCATAGGAACACACGCTTCTCACTGTAAAAACTGAGTCGCCCTTCTCTCTCATCCTCCAGTCCAGATCCAATTGATTATCTGGTTTGTCTCTCAAGACAGTCATTTCTTCTTGGTTCTCAGGTTTTCTTTCTGGGTTACTACTCACTAGCCCAAGGCTGGCTTTCTCTTACAAATCTTCAATGCTGTTTACAAAAGCAGTGGATTAAGGACATTATAAATCACCAAGAAACATGAAAAAATATCTTATTAAATGAAGAATCAGACTGCTGTCTTACTTAGGAGACTGCTGTGAAGATACATAAATTGTGTGAGAAGTTATTCTGTCCTTTCAGTGCATCTCATGTACATTTCTTTGTTGGTGGCATGGGAGCAAAAGGTAGGTCTTTTTTTTTTTTTTTTTTTTTTTTTTTTTTTTTTTTTTTTTTTTTTTTTTTTTTTTTTTTTTTTTTTTTTTTTTTTTTTTTTTTTTTTTTTTTTTTTTTTTTTGCGGGACGGGGTTGGTTCAAACTTATGACCTTGCACTTGCCAGTCAGGCACTGTGTCATGGAGCTATCACCCCAGCCCCAAAAGGTAGGTCTTGGCACATAAGTAAAATGTTAATCTAGAAAAACTAATGACTTTTTTTTTTTTTTATGTTTCTTTTTAATGAAACATAAACATAATTGTCTTCGTCCCCTAAGTACACCCTTCCCTGTGCTGGGGCTTAAAGCCAGGGCCTTGAGCATGCTAGGCAAGCACTTTACCACTGATATGCTCAGTATCCATAATTGTTTTTTTAATTCCCTCTTCCTCTATTAGAATGTAAGCTCTTAAGAGGTTGGAGGATGCTCTGATGTCTTTTTTTTTCCTCAGAGCCTTTTACAGTGTTATATTACATCCTGGTCAGTGATAGCAAACCTCATAGAGTTTTCAGTGATACAAATAGCACACTGGGACTGGTGAGACGGCTCAGTGGTGTAAAGCGCCTGCTTAAGCAAGCTTAGGCAACCGCTGGTACTGTGGCTCAGTCCCCTGTACCACATGCTGTGCCAGCCCCACCCCCAGGGCAGGCTGAACTGGCCATAATAAAAAACAAACAAACAAAAACAAATAGCATAGGTTTGCTACCACTGTCCTTCCTATTTATTTATTTTTGGCTGAACCAGGGATTGAACTCAGGCCTTTGCACTTGCTAGGCTAGTACTTATTCTGCTGAGCTGTCTCCCTAGCCCCACCACTGTCCTTCCTAGATGATCAAATTTTTTTTCAAGTACCAGGGATTGAACTCAGGACCCTGTGCTTGCCAGGCGGGTACTTATACCACTGACCTATATCCCCAGGATGATGATCAAATATTTGTACACAAATGAATATAATAATAATAAAAACCTGAATAGTAAAAAAACATCTACAATCTTAACTCGGTTAGATCTGTATGTACATGTATGTATTATATTTTTTCCAATAAGAATGGATTGTTAGCTGAACATGGTGGTGCACACCCAGGGTCCCAGGTACTCAAGGCTGAGTCAGGAAAATCCCAAGATCAAAGTCAGCCTCAATTTAGTGAGACCATCTCAGGAAAAAAATAATAATAATAATTTTTGCAGATCAATCCCAGAACCTTCACACTAAGCTATATCAATAGCCCTTTTTTAAATTTTTAGATAAGGTCTTATTAAATTGTCTAGGCTGGGGGCTGGGTAGATAACCTCCATGGCACAAGTGCCTGCCTGGCAAATGCAAGGTTGTGAGTTTGAACCTTAGTCCTGCCAAAAAAAAAAAAAAGTCTAGGCTGGGTTCAAGTTTGTTATCTCTTTACCATAGCCTCTCAGAGTGGTAGGATTACAGGCATACCTATCTACCATATCTGGCTAAAAATATAAAACTTTTTTTAAAAATTTTGTTTCTCTCTCTCTCTTTTTTTTTTTTTCTTTCTTTTTTTTGTATTTTAGGGAAGTGTCTCACTACTAGATTGGACTCTAGTGATCTGCCTGCTTATAGCCTCCCAACAGCTGGGATTATAGGTGTGTGCCACCATACCCAGTCTCAATTGCCATCTCAGTGTGCCCCCGGGGGAGGAACCAGCATGGCCAGCCTGTGGATTGAACCCCTGGCCCCTGTGCCTGCTCCTAAGTGCTTTAATCCACTGAACTATTTGGCTGGCCCAAAAAATAAAAAATAAAAAAATTTAAAAGTGCTAGGAATTATAGCTCAGTAGTAGAGCACGACATGCATGTGTGTGCACAGAGATTTGATTGATAAAATTCTGCAGAACATTGATTTAATCATTTGCTTTTTGCATAAAAAATATCCACTGCCTCCTCACTGTTCACAGTTGAGAATTTAAATTTACTCTGGTATTCAAGGCATTTCACAGCCTGTTTCCACCTTAACCATTCAAGTTGGCTGTCTTTATGTCCTCCCTGCCAGAACATGCCTTGTTATCCCATACTCACTGTTTCTTTAAACTGTAAATCTCCCCTAAACCCATCCTTCAACATCAGTTTAATCCCGCCTCTGAGCTCTCAGCCTTTTCTTCACTTCCCAGCGCTTTGTTGTTTGGTACTTGTTGCTGGGCATTGTTAGATACTATACATGTGTTCAACTTTGTTAAGCTGCACAGTGGTGGGAACTGCTTGGGGATGGGGGATTGTTCCCAGATGCTTACACAATGCTCTACCTGGGTAGGTCTCAGGAAATCTGTGTTGAATAAATTTGTCATTAGATCCTTGTATTCTGGAACAGAAAGATCCCCTAGAGGCCATCTCGAACACTCTACCTCATGTGGATTCTACCTCTTGGCATTCCAAGCAGATGGCCATCCAGAGACAGGATGCTGTCTCCTCTCTAAGAAGGCTTACTCCGTTATTGGGCAGTTCTTTTTTTTTTTTTTTTTTTTTTTTTTTTTTTTTTTTTTTTTTTTTTTTTTTTTCTTTTTGAAACAGGGTCTTGCTATGCAGTTCAGGTTGGCCTTGAGCTCACTTTTTGTATCCCAGGCTGGTCTTGAACTTGCACCAATCCTCCTACCTCAGCCTCCCAAGTGCTGGGATCACAGGTGTGCACCACCACGTCCAGCTTGGGCAGTTCTGACTGTTAGACAAAGGCTGATCACTTATGCCCTAGTTTTGCCTTCAAAGTGGGAGAAGCATGGCTTCTTTCCCACAGAAAGCCTTTTCGATTTTAAGTGTAGTGAATATTTTCCCTGTTTTCTTGATTTGCTGGGGTTGAGATATTAGAGAAGTATTATTTGAATTTTGAGAAAAGTCAAGTTTAGACTTTGATCTGCTTGTTTCTCAAAGTTTTATATATATATCACAGTGCTAGGTGCCATGTTCCTGTGGTTCTGTCAGAGAGGTGTATTTCTGTTTTCTCCCTCCTCTTTCCCTTCCTTTCCCCTGCACATGATGTTCTGTCTCCTAGGAGTAGATACTCACCCTTCAGTGGCTGGGCTGTCTTGGGAGTATTGTGAGGTTAGCAGTGCCTCCAAGCAACTGGAAGCCCCACTTGTATGAGGGCTAGTTTCCATTTGGCCATGTATCTGCAGGAAGCTAATGAGAAGGATCAAAGAGTGAAAGAATCTCACATTGCTGGGAGCCCTGCAAGGTCATGATACGGACATTCTGAGAATTTTACTCCTTCCCAATCAACCCACAAGGAACACTTGGCACTGTTTTAGTCCACAAAGAACATATGCCACAAAGTGTGCCAAGCAAATGTGGGCTTGGGTCCTGGTGCAGCCACTAGAAGCTCTGAATCCCCTGGGCCCTTTGCTTGATGGAGCTACTGGTGCCACTGTTTCTTGAGCTCTGATATAACCACTGCTATAATGTAGAATTAGTGAAAAAGGGCCGATGAGTTCCTTGTCCAGCCCTTGGTTCAGGGAAGGCACAGAAGGCATCTGCTTCCCTTTATCCTGCTCTGTCATCCTTTCACCACCATTTTGGAGGGTTTAAAGAAAAAACTGGCTTCTGTGAGTAAAACTGACTGTGGATATAGTAGCCAAAGTTGGTCTTGGGTGAATAAATTTGGGGACAAACTGTCAGTTTCCTGTGAGCTCCTGATGAGATGAAAGATGTTAAAAGAAAGTTCTGAAGTTGCAGAGGCTGTAAATGGCAGTAAGTGACCCCTCAAGCCATTGCTGACTTTTCACATGCATAAACTGCTGTCCTGCTATTGGCTGCCGGGGTAACAAATGGGAGTGGGAGCTGCTGCACACAGCGTCCCTTCAGTACAAGTGCTCTTAACATGCGCCCTTCTTGGTGGGTGTCCAAACGGTTGAACTCTTTCTTTGTATCTGTGTGTTTCAACCTGTGACATTCTCTGCTTTCTTCCACCCATAAAAGCCTCTGTTAGCTATACTCAATATCTAAGAAAAGTTAATTTTGTGTTGACAGCTTGCAGTCACACCCAAACAACTCCTTGCAAATAAACTTGAGTAAGTGAGCCATGTTTTATAGAAGTTTATCAGTTGAGCACTAGTGTTCCCCTCCCCCCAAAAAAAGAGAATAGGAGACAGGAGTTCTTGGGGCAGGGGTCCCAGGGCAACCCACCACTTTTGGACGCGTGCATGCATGTGCGTGTGTGTGCACGTGTGCACATATGTGCATGTGAGCTCTTTTTCTGTACTAGCAGCTAGAGACTCAAATCGTTGGAACATGAGTTGACAGATGCAGGAGGTAAAAGACATTGAACCTGTTTGGTGGACAGAGGCAGGAGGCTTCCTAGAGAAGCTGGCATCCAGTTGGACTGTAAAGGACAGGCTGAATCTAGGAATTCTCTCAGCCAGCTGCTCTTGTGAAATAAGATCAAAGTGTACCTGCCTCAAGATGAATTAATGCACAGTGAACCTTTCTCCAACACCCTCTTGATGAGATTGATTGGTTGGTTGATTGATTTGGGTTTTTTTTTTTGTTGTTGTTGTTGTTGTTTAGTGCAGGGTCTACAGTATCTTACTACACAGATCAGACTTGTAGTGATTCTCCTGTTTTCAGCTCCCTAAGCGCCGGGATTGCAGGTGTACTCCACCATGGCCAGTCTCAATCACCTCTCAGCGCTTCCATAGGGTGGGGCTGGCATGGCAGGCTAGGGATTGAACCTCTGACCCCTGTGTCTACCTGGATTAAACACTGAGTTATTTGGCCAGCCCTGGGATAGGTTTTTTTTTTTTTTTTTTTTTCCTGTCTTTTTGAGACAGAGTCTTGCTATGCAGTTCAGGCTGGCCTTGAGCTCACTTTTGTACCCCAGGATGGTCTCCAACTTGCACTGATCCTCCTGCCTCCGCCTCACAAGTGCTGGGATTACAGGTGTGAGCCACCATGCCTGGCTCAGGGATGGAGTACTTTTTTTTTTTTTTTTTTTTTTTTTGCTGGACTGGGATTCAAACTTGCGACCATGCAATTGCCAGGCAGGCACTTGTGCCATGGAGCTATCTCCCCAGCTCCAATTCTAAATGAAATGATAGGTCAGTTTTACCTTGGACAAGGAATAGGACAAAACAAAATATTCACTCTGGATCTCTATATTTTAAGTACTGACTGGCAGTTCCTTTCTGTGGAGTCACTCAAACTATGTGATTACTCTGTCCACTGTCTTGCTTCAGTCCTCCTGGCCAGTGTCCTTTTCCTCTGCAGTGACTAGTGGGTCACTAGTGGGCCCACTACAGTGGGCTAGATGGAGGCATTTTAGGCTAAACTCCTGTCTCAAAGCATATTCTTCAGGTTAGTGTTTCCCATTCCCAGGCGGTAGCTAGTGCTCATTCCTTCCTTTCTTTCATGTAGGTGGTGTAGAGCTGGGAAACAGAGGAGGCTGGTTTCCCCTTTACCACCAGGGGTTCTTTTCTGCTCCTCCCTAGAACTAGCTTGCACTTGAGTGTTTATTTTCACACATAGTTCCCACTTTGGCCACAGTGAATTGTTTGTTCTCACATTCTTCTCCCACTGGGAAAGCCCTGTCTGAGACTCTAGGTTATGGATTTGCTGTTCTCCTGCCTGAGTGTTAGTTTCTGAGTGAACCTTCAGAATGTCTGCTAGTTACTGTAATTAGCCCAAACTGCTGTGCAGTGACCAAAAGAGAAAGAAGCCTGTTGTGAACAACCTCACCCTCCAGTCTGCTGCAATAAACAACTGACATAACAGAAGCATCAGTGATCCTCCATTAAATGTCCTTCAGCCAAGAGGGGAAAAGGGGCTCCCAGGATAATTGACTTTCCAGCAGGAATTACGGCTCAAACAAAATCACTGGGCATTAGGGCCGGCTACTGCAGCCTTTGAAAGGGGACTGTAACTCTGTCTGGTTTTGCTGACCTGACAGGCATAGTTCATCTTGATTATTCATTGTCTAGTTGCCACCAGATGACACTAGATTTCTAGTGACTGTAATTACAACATGGGGTTGAAGCTTTTTATTCTTCTGCTTTGGTTATGGGCTTCTGGGCTGAAGGCACCATAGAAGGATCACAACAGTGCCTGCCTAGCGACCTGATGTGCATACTGTCAAGCAAATTTACTGAGCACTTCCTTATGTGAGTCTTTTACTAGATAAGCAGGGAAATACTGGTGTGCCCTGTCTTGTTTCAACTGACAAGAGTGTCATTTCTCTGAGGCTTGCATGCTGTCTGCTGAATTGCTGCTATCAGGAAATGGGTCTACATCACAGAATTCATAATAACCAGGGTTAGTGAGATATAGCCTCCAAAGATAATTTAATGGTGCCTCCTGGTAAGCTTGATTAAAGGGAGATGTGTGCTTAATGGAATTCTACCAGGCTCTCATTTTATTTGATACTTTTAAAAAATAAATTTATTCTTGAAATACTGGCTATTAAATGTAAGACTTTCACACTGAGCTTTATCCCCAGACTTTTATTTGTTTTCTGTTTTGAGACAGGGTCTCTCTTTTTTTTTTTTTTTTTTTTTTTTTTTTTTTTTTTTTTGTGGTACCAGGGACCGAAATCTGAACTTTGTACTTGCCAGGCAGGCACTTATGCTGCTGAGCTATATCCCTGGCGAGGGTCTCATTAAGTTAATAAATTTCTTAGGCTAGGCTCAAGCTTGTGATCCTTCTGTCTCAGCCACTCACAGTGCTGGGATTATAGGTGCATAATCCCAGTTTCGACATGGCTTTTATTTTTTTTATTTTTTTTTTTTCTTTTTTACATATTTGGTACACGGTCTCACTCAGCTTGGACTCGTGGTGATCCTCCTGTTTTCAGCCTCCCCAGTGCTGAGATTACAGGTGTGCACCACAACACCTGGTCTTGGTGGCCAACTCAGTGTACTTGGGAGTGGGGCTGATGTGGCATGTAGTACCAGGGACTAAACCCTGGTCCCTGTGCTTGCCTAAGTGGATGTTTAGTTTGCTGAGCTATCTCATCAGCCCTCAACATGGCTTTAGAACAAGCTTCCTACGCAGTCCAAAGAATATTCCTCCAAGGGGCTAGGGAGATAGCTCCATGGCATAAGTGCCTGCCTGGCAAGTACAAGGTTGTGAGTTTGAAGCCCGGTCCCGCAAAAAAAAAAAAGATTAGCTTAAAAAAAAAACCAAAAAGCAAAGAATATTCCCCCAAGAAACTCTTAGTTTCTTCTAGTCCAGCTGCCCCTCCTCTACAACTTACACACCCTAGCTAGCTTGAAAATATGGCTGACAGGCTCAGTTTCCATTTCATCCACTAGGCCCTCTACTGGCCTAGGCAGAGGTTAGGGATGAGCAGAAGAGTTAAACTGAGATTCCATGCACCCCATCAGCTCTCCTACATGACACACATTTCTATATGTGAAAAGGTATTTAGTTGGCTTGGCTAACCCGTTAATTATGTGCCACGTGAGGAGCTCTCCTGATGGTGGAGATGACAGATACTCTAAAATACTCTATTAAGGGGCTGGGGAAATAGCTCAGTAGAATAAATGCTTGCCTGGCAAACGCGAGGACTTGAGTTCAATCCCCAGTTCCACCAAAAAAGAAAAAAAAAAAAAAATGTAAAACTTGGGGCCCAGCAGGATGGCTCAGTGGTCTAAAGCGCTTGCTTAGGAAAGCTTGGGCGGCTGTAGGGACCACCATTCGATCCCTGGCACCACATGCTGCGCCAGCCCTGCCCTCAGGGCAGGCTGAGCTGGCCATAAAAATAAATAAACAAACAAAAGATCTGAAACAAAAAAAAAAATAAATTAAAAAAATAAAATACTATGTTAAACTTTCAATGTTAAATTAACAGAGAGACATATTTGTCCTTTGCTCCTGTTCAGTGAATGGTGTGGATTTAACCTGATCAATTAAATCAGCTACAGGTTGTCATTATTTCCCTATGAAAATGAGCTCTTGGGCCTAGCAGGATGGCTCAGTGGTCTAAAGCGCCTTCTTAGGAAAGCTTGGGTGGCTGTAGGGACCGCGGTTCGATGCCCAGCACCACATGCTGCGCCAGCCCTGCCAGCAGGGCAGGCTGAGCTGGCCATAAAAATAAATAAACAAAAGTTCTGAAACAAGAAAAGAAAAAAATAAAATAAAATAATTCTTTTTTTTTTTTTGTCTTTTTGAGACAGGGTCTCACTATGCAGTTGAGGCTGGCCTTGAGCTCACTTTTGTAGCCCAGTCTGGTCTCGAACTCGCACTGATCCTCCTGCCTCCGCCTCCTGAGTGCTGGGATTACAGGCGTGCGCCACCACGCCCGGCAAAATAAAATAATTCTTAAAAAAAAAAAAAAATGTGGGGCCAGGGAGGTAGCTCCATGGCACAAGTGCCTGCCTGGCAAGTGCAAGGTTGTAAGTTTAAACCCTGGTCCTGCAATTTAAAAAAAAAAAAAAAAAAAAT
>PVJA010026855.1:0-29168 GCA_004027025.1 Myocastor coypus | reverse complement strand
TTCTTCTTCTTCTTCTTCTTCTTCTTCTTCTTCTTCTTCTTCTTCTTCTTCTTCTTCTTCTTCTTCTTCTTCTTCACAGGCTCTCACTATGCAGCTCTGACTCATAGTGATCCTCCTGTTTCCTACCTCTCAAGAGTTGGGATTGCAGGTGCATGCCACCATGCCCGTACTCCATTGCTGGCTCAGCACACCTGAGAACAGGGCTGGTGTGTCACGCAGGGCCATGAATCAAATCCTTGCCCCTGTGCTTCCCTAAGCAAGTGTTTAGTCTGCTGAACTATACCACTGGCCCTTGTAGTGGTCTTTATTTCATTTGATCAATCTTGGCTTGAACTTCAGACTATCTGCAAACAGAATTGCTACCTGTGCTCCTTTCTGAGATTCTGGGGCATGTAGTATTGTTTTTCATCCTTTGACTGTGAGTGTATGAATTTCTTTATGAATTAAATGTATTTCTTGCATTGAGCATATTATTGGGTTTTGCTTCCTAATCCACTATGCCTGTCTATTTCTTTTAATTGGTGAATTAAGACCATTTACATTGATCATTATAATAGAGATGTAATAACTTATGCTTGCCATGTTATTTACTTGTTGTTGGTTGCACCTTTATCTCCTGTGTTTATATGTTTGCCCTGTTGGGTGGATTTTTTTTTCATTCTCATTTATGGATTTCTGGTTATTTTGGTCCCTCTCTAGAATATCTTTTAGAAGTCTGTGTGGGTTTGGCTTTGTCATCATGAGATTCTTTAGTTGTTCTTTCTCATTGAATTATTTTACCCCTTTATCCAACTTGAAAGAGAGTTTTTCACGGTTTGGAAGTCTGGGCTGGAATTTGTTTCATGAAGGACTTGAGGTACTCTGCCCCTTGCTCTTCTTGACTTCATGGTTTCTCAAGAGAAATGTACCATCATTCTGATGGTTTTTCCTCTAAATGTGATCTGTTTCTTTTCCCTAGCAGCTTTTAGTATATTATTCTTCTGCTGGATGTCTGGGATCTTGACTATTTTATGTCTGGATGCGTTTTTAATTGAGTTGATGTTATTTGGAGTTCTATGTGCTTCAGTTACTGTATGTCAGTTTGTTTTCTCATGTTTGGGAAGTTTTCTGCTATTACTTCTGTCCATATTCTTTTCGTATCTTTTGTATTGACTCCTTTCTCACTGGTGTCTATTAATCTCACTTTGTTCATCTTTGCATCATCTTGCAGATGATGATTTATTTTTTCCTACATCCTGTTTGTTTTTACGAGATCTTTTCTTTTCTTTTCTTTTCACGAGTTGCAACAGTGTCTTCAAGATCTAAAACTCTATCTTCACTTTCATTCATATGGTGTGGCCAGCTTGTAATTGAGATTTTAGTTTCCTGTGTGTCTCTTTGAAACTGCTTCATGTGATCTATTTCTTTCCTATATTGCTCATTCAAGAATTCCATCATTTTTCTATTATCTTATCTTTTTACCAATGCATTCTTTAGAAACATTTAATTCTTTCATTATAGTTATCCTTTCTTTTCCTAATTCAGAGATTATTCCTGATCTAATTTTCTCTCTACTTTTCTACAATTGTCCCTTTACTTCAGACGCTATTAATTTAGAGATCTGTTTTATTTCAGAAGTTATTTATGATCTGATTTCCTCTATACTTTTCTGCATTCATTTCTTTACTTCAGAGGCTATTAATTTAGAGATTTCAGCTGTGTGATTCCCATTTTCTTCGATGCTAGTGTCTCCTGAATTTTTTCTGGGTGGGCTCAGAGCCTGAGATTGAATCTTGCTCCTTCTCTTTGTCATTTTGTATAGCACTGTCCTCTTGCCTTTGGTGTAGAGCTTTGATGCAGTTATGACTTTAGCACCTGCTGAAATTCGGATCCAGATCTGCCACGTTTGTTCTCATCAAGATGTGCCTGGCTGGGACTGGCTGCTTTGCTCAGTTTCTTCCAGCTGCAGCCCATGGAAGTGAACCTACTGCGCTCCTCTTGCAAGATGTTCAGCTTCTGGATTAGCTGGGAAGATCTCACCTGCAGCCTCTCTGCAGGGAATGTTGTTGCCAGGTTCCACAGAAGGTGTTGGGCCTGAAGTCTGGATGGAGAAGTTCTAGTCACAGCACTCAGGCTTAACTAAAAAATACATTTTTTTCTGAGTATATACATGCTGAGGCACCCAGAATATGGTACAGTAAAGATTGTAAATGTGGCAAGCCTCTTCAGCTAGAACCTGTTAAGAAACTGAAGTCTGACTTTTGAAGAAATGAGTGAAATGGGTGATAGAATGGGAAGAAGAATGGAAATATCATCTAATTATTGACTTTTATATATATTTTTTGATAATTGACAAATATAGAGCAAAGATAAACAAAGGTGAATATCCATTAGGATGAGTAACTTGGAGATGTGTTTCAGATACTGTGAATATGATATATTTTGTGGAATCCATGCAATATAATATAGTTCTTCAGAAAGTGCTGATATTTTTCTCTTACTGAACAATTAATTTGGTTGCGCTCCATCTACAACTCCATCTCAGGAAGCAGTTCCAACCTACTTTCATTTTAAACTTCAGCTAGGGTGCTTGACTCTGCCCTGCATAATCAGCCAGCCAGAGATTTAGGGTTGAGCAATCCATGGGACATTTCCTGTTCTTCTGCAGAGTTTACTCCCACTCTGCAATGATCGTTTTGCTGATTCTGCAGATCACAAAGATTATAGAATTCTTTGAACTATAATCTATGAAAATGGAGAAATTCACCCTTGTTGGTTTCCTCTTGTAAGTTTCAACTTCCTTCTAGAAGTTTCCTGCTGGTACTCACTGTGTACATTCTCTTGGTCTTGTTTGTTTGATTAGATTCATAGATGTTATTAGGGACCATGGGACACTAATATAGCCACACCTTTATATTACATAAGCTCTTGGTCAAAACACTGATCATTTAAAAAATGTATTTACCTTGATGATAAGAATCCAGGGCTGAAATAACAGTCTTCTCTGTAGGTAACTAATTGTAACTATTATTTGAGCCACACAGTCCAGTGAGGGGTTGGTCTGCTTGGTTTGCTTCTGAATGCCCAGTGTGCAGCATAACAATAATTAATGGAGACTGGAGATATATGGAAAATAGAATAATCTTTGGGGTAGGAAGCTTCACGTTTTTGTCTTTGTTACCTCTCTCACACTGAGACACAATACCCTACACACAAAGTAAAGCGGGGGGGGGGGGTGGTTTACTTTAACTCAAAGTTTGTAGGGAATTCAGTCCATAGTCAGCTGGTTCCAAATCAGGGAACCATGGCGGAAGAGCACTACAAAGGAGGAAGAATTCATGCCATCAAAGCAAAAGCAGAGAGAAATAAAAGGAGGAGAGTGGGAGATAGACACTAGCAGGTCATGTCTCCAGCGGCCCAGCCTCTCCAACTAGGCTTTACCTGGCGACATCACACCCAGATACAAACTCACTAGCAGACTAATCCAATGTGAGTATATGTCCTATGATACAATCACCTCCTGAAAGTCCCACCTGGAGAGCACAGCCTTTGGGGAGATATCTAGATACAAGTCATAACACATTTGAACCCACTTCCATTAGTGACATTTTATGAAGACCTAGATACTTTTGCCAAACTATGACTCAGTTACATTACCTACAAAATTATCATTAAGATACTTAGCATTTGGCTGGAGATGATATTAGATGTCTATAATCCCTCCTGCTCCAAAGGCTGAGGCAGGAGAATAGTGAGTTCAAGCATAGCTTGTGAAATTTAGACCACAACAAAATAAATACACAAATAAAATAGACTAGAAACATACCACATTATTAATGCAACTACCTAGCATGTATGTGACCCTAGGATCAGTCTTCAGGAGCAAATAATAATAATATCAATAATAAATATTATCAATATTCTAGTTATGCTTATCTCAGCAACTTATTAGGTATATGGAAAATAAAGAGCTAAATTCTAGATCCTTCAAGGACAATCTTTTCAGATTCTGAGAAAATAGTAATCTAATCCAATAAAACATGAATTCAAATCATCTATATGTAGTTTAAGCTACCTAAGTAGAAATTCAGGAGAAATGTGAGAAGTAGTCTTGAGAAGAGACATCTATGCAAGCAATAACTCCCTTGCAAACCTGTATGGAAGATTATTTATCATAGTACTAGGACAGGGTGAGCCATTACTTTTACATAATTATATAATTCAGTCCTTCAAGAGCATCCCATATGACTACCACTGCTATAGTTATAAACAAAAATCCTGAAAGTGAGGAAGGCTTTGCAGTGAGTCATATACTGTTACTTAAGAAAGCAGTGACTTGAATTCAAGTGTGCTTGCCTCAGTATCCCATGTAGTCTCCACAATGGAAACACTCAGTTCCAATAAAACCCATAAGGTAAAGTTTATTCAGTGCTGAATATGAACAAGTAAGCTTTGCATTTTGTTTTATTAGAATATTTTCAGTGGCGTTTGTTCTAATGACTGTTAGAAAGATAACCTTATCAAGATATTTCAGGCTCAAGTAGTTGACTTCAAATAGTAAAATATAAACTTTAGAAAATATTCTTTCAAAAATTGTCTTAGTTTGGTATAAAATGTAGTATAATGTTCCAGAAATATATTAATAACTTGGTTTCACCAAAAAAATGTGTGAAAAATGTCTCCCTTTCAAGTTTAGAGAAAAATGTTTTATAAATTTATGTGAATCAGAAACTGACAAAGCAATTCATTATTGAGAGATGGACAATTCCATTAGCATCTCTAACTTTAACCTTACTCAATGGTTGTAATTTGTTAATTTTTAACTTTACAGGCAAAGCTATGTTGGCACACTTTAATAAACACACATAAATGGTGTATTTTTAGCTCATATCCTCATAACTTTTAAAAATAGAAAATTAAAAAGAACACTTAACTATCCTGAAATTTTCATAGATTTTAAGGATAGATTACTTGCAGTCTTGGCTTTCATTCTTCTCAACCTTATTTTGCTCACATTGGATTATAATCCATGAGCAATGTGCTTGCCTAGCAACTCACAAGAGAACAGCTGCTTGGTGCAGGGTGTGTACTCAAAATACCTGGACATTTTCTGAAGTGGATGACTTTTCTCACATGGTTCAGGGCCACAAATGAACTTCAAATGTGGTTCCCCTCCTGGTGTTGTCATGAGCTATACTTGTTTTTCAAGAGAAGGCTCCTGAGGCAGAAGAGAGCATTTCTATTTAATGGAATAGAAACTTTACCAACTGAAGGAAAGTAGCAGAGTGGTAAATAGCCGAGAAAGAACCTCTCCAAGAGTTACCATCCAAACACTGGAATATAACCGCATGAGGAAGATAAGGAGGGAAGTGGGTCCTCTGGATCCAGGAAGGATCTGAATTGAGAAATGACGCCCATGATGAGTAAAGAGAGACACTTCAACAAAGAAGGAACTAGCTGACAGAGTGAGTCTGACACATCTTTGACACCAATAGACAATGTACATTATGTTGTGCTTCCTGGATGTGCTCTCCACATCACCGAGGCTTTTTTCTCCTGCTTGTGGACACCTGGGCTTTAGTTGAGCACTGTGCTGCTAGACACAATTTCACTGTAGCATAATCGCACAGCAGCACAACTGTGACCGGGTCTGGAAGGCACATGAGCTAAGGGAACCATTTGTTCACATTGACAGGGGTTCAGAATGAGAGGTCCGTTGGTATCTTGAAAGTTTGGATGGACCAGCCAAACAGCTCAGCAGATCAAAGCACCTGCAAGCAGGTATAGGGGCCAAGGGTTTGACCCCTGGGCTTATTGTGTTGGGCCCCACCTCTAGGGTGCGCTGAGATGGCGACTGAGACTGGGTGTGGTTGTGGATGCCTGTAATCCCAGCTCTTGTGAGGCTCTAAACGGGTGGATCAATACCAGTCTAATCTACTAGTGAGACCCTGTAGACCAGTGGTTCTCAACCTGTGGGTTGCAACCCCGGCAGGAGTTGCCTAAAGCCAAAACACAGGAGTCGCCTAAAGCCATCATAAAATAATAACTGTAGCAAAATTACAGTTTTGAAGTAGCCACCAAAATTATTTTTTGGTTTGGGGTCATCGCAACATGAGGAACTGTATTGCGGGGTCATGGCATTAGAAAGGTTGAGAACCACTTGTAGACCCTTTCCTCAAAAATAACAAAACAAAACAAAAAAGGTTGCAATTCAAATATTTGTAAATTTGGGGCTTACCGTACTATAACATTTAATACTAAGTTTACAAAAAAAAATGGCAAGTATAAATAGGTTTTCTAACCTTTTGGATACATTTTAAACTGTACTCTATTTTTGCACTTGAGTCAGCTTACGAGTATATTTATAGACCCAGTATCAAAACCATTCCACATTGTTTGAAAAATAGATTGGTAGTTTATATAAAGTGCTAAAAGTATTATTGCTCAATAGAAAATGAAAATTGAAAATAATTTTGGAAGATACAGTTATTGATACAAGATATTAGGAGATAATGAAGTTAAGTGCTAAAAGTGAAACATGTAGATATCTCTATATCTATTTGTCCATATCTCAGGTAACAGACTAACAAATTCTACTAAGAAATTTCATTAAGATTATCACTGGCTATATTTGACTAGTGAGTTTTGGTTGCTTTTTTTTTTTTTTTTTCTTTTTCTTTTGGTGGTAGTACCAGCAAGTGAACCCAGGATTTTACACTTACCATGCAATCACTTATTCCACTGAGCTATCTCCCCAGCCTGATATTTTATTTTCTATACATCTCTTTCTACAGGTTACCTACACAGATCTGTATCCTAAAACGTAGTTTTTAAAGTTAGACTGCAGGGGGGCCAGGGAGATAGCTCCATGGCACAAGTGCCTGCCTGGCAAGTGCAGGGTTGTGAGTCTGAACACTGGTCCAGCCAAAAAAAAAAAAAAAAAAAAACCCTTAGATTGCAGCTGCTAATGACACTTTTATTATCCCAGTCATTTCTCCTTTTGTTTTCAGGGCATATAAAACAAGTATCATCACTAAAACTATAACAAAAAAGTCTTGGTTAATATTTTCACCATTTTTTCAAAATAATGTGTAGAAAAGTTAAATAAAATAGAAAGCATTTTTCTGATAGTGTCCATAAATGTCAAAGAATATATTTCAGAAGAAAGAAACACTGAAAGGAAAGAAAGTCCTTCGATTGGGTGTTAGGTGTCAGACTCAGCAGTGACTTTAGTGGACATTCTGTCAACACTCAACCTAGTCTAGGGATTGGTGAGACAGTGGGAATTCTACATTACTTAAACTTGAGAGTTGTAACAAGTCATTTATCTCACAAAGGCTAATATAACAACCTCTATGGTTCCTTTGGGTAAATAGAGCCATTTAATACAGACGGTGCCAAATGCACTGTCCAAAAATGGAATAAAGGCATTCATTTTAGTCTTTGCACTTCCTGAAAAGCATCCCCTTAAAAATGAGCAGTAGGAAGCTAGAACAGTCTTGTAACCTGACTCTGCTTTAAATGGTTTTCTGCATTCCTGTTTTCCCACAGCTGAGGTCATTCCTCATCTTTCAGGCCTAACACTCAACTTCTAGATGCTGCTTATGGAACGAGTTTCTTTGCTCTGTCATCATGTAATAATTTAGACATACTATATGGAGCATAGAGGCAACAAACAACTTAAAAAACAAAATATAAACAATTGAACCATGACAGCGTATAGTAGGCTCTGAGAGTCTAAATTAAGTAATGAAATATTACTCAGTCCGATAATGTCTTTGACACAGAATAAAAGATAATCTATGTTTTTATCATAATGTTAGCAAATGAAATCAATGAGGAGGAAAATATGGGACACCATACACAATCATCCAGTGAACTTGTGAGCTAAACATTGATCCGAATTAAAAATATACCAACTGTAAATGCTTTTATTTTTATTGTAACTTTATGATCCTTAAAGAATAAATATATATGTATGCAAAAATGGCCATAATATAAGCATTGTGCTATTTAATTGTTTTCATCTCTACCTCTTAAAAAGTTCAGTCCTGTGTACTTATGGAATTATTTCCACTACTTGTTCCATTTTGCTCAAGTATTCTGTCTTTTTATTATTCTTACCTTTCTTGGGATAAATTTTTAAAATTATTTTGTAATCATTTTATCTAGGACTTGTGTAATATTTTAATTCTTCAGTGATTATCCTTAAGTTTTATCAGACATATGTAAAATACAAATGTTTTTGTGGAACCTGGAAACAAAGATGTTAAAACATTATATACCAGTTATATTTTGTTATGTATCATTATTTTACTTATTTCAACCTCATCCTTTGTTAGCTTGCCTGTGTTATTCACTATTACTATTATGTATCTTTTGTTTGTTCAGATTTACCCACCTGTTTCTTCATTTTTCTTATGTCTTCTTGCATCTCAACTCTTTCTTTCAAAGTCCTTTCTCCTTTTCCTAAAGAACACAATTCAAATATTTGTTCAAAATGTCACATGGTGGAGTTTTGGATTTGGCTCAGCAGAGAACACTTGCCTAGCAAGTGGAAACCCTGGCTTCTGTCCTCGGCACCAAAAACAAAAACAAAAACAAAAACAAAAAAAAAAATAAATAAATAAAGCTCTTCTAAAGAACAATTCAACCAAAAAAAAAAAAATGCAGCAAAATCGTATTTTCAAAAGGTGACAAAAGTTGAATTTTCAATTGTCCCATAGCTGTATTTTTATTTTTTCTTGTGTGTCTATCTAGATAAGTTAAGATACATCTCATCGCAAAATATGTAGTATATTTTCCTACAGTGTTTAGTTTCTAGAATTCTGCTCTTATTTTCATGGCTTTGTTTTTTTAGGCAATGTATCTGTTCCCCCAAGCTATAATCTCCTTTTCTTCTTTCTCAGTTAAGTACTGCTGAGTTATTACCATGTGCCAGGTGCTTCAGTCGGTCATGAGGACAGAGTAGCTTGTCATTGCTCAAAGACCTGAGTCTAGCAGGGGATGCATACACACAATTAGAATACAATGACCAAAGCTAGATGTATATACCCTGGATGTTTGGAGAAATAAGCAGAGAATACTTAAGTTCCTATGAGCATAAGGTAATCAGGAGAGGCTTGTGATAAAACAAGTCTCTGATCCCAATCTTAACGGATGATTACCACATAAATGGTAGGTTAAAACAGTGATGGAGAAGAAAGACACTTGCACCATAATTTAGATAATAAAGCAGAAGAAGCAGCAAGAACAAATTTTAACTTTTAATACATTCTCAGGGTTAAAATACTTTGTATATCTTGTAGTTACATCATATGACCCTGTCGTGCTTCTGATATTTGAAGTTCCCTAGGGTGAGGACCACATTTACATACTTTTGCCACTTTCTTATGGTACTGCATAGCGCATCAGTCTTTACACAATGAGACTAATAAATAATATTCTTAAAACGTTCTTCTACTACTCTCACATCAGACAATCCCATTAACATGCATAAAATGTGCTGACTCTTGTATTTCACTATTAGATTAATATATAATTTAGAGTTATTTCAAAGGAATAGAACTATTGTCCCTAACATTGTTAACTACTTGTAATTCTACAAATAATCTTAATATAAATAAACACTTATAATACAAATCATTATAATAAGTAATCTATAATTTACCATTTTCAATTGCCTTCATATACAGTGTTTTAGTTGCTCTTCATATGGCTATACTGGAAGAAAAATAATAAATTAAGAAATTATTGTCATATGATTAACAAATGGTTACTAAGCAAGCTCTGTGTCATCACTGTCACCCACTGTATGAAGAGTAGTCATCTTGGAAAAATACTATCTGCACCTAAATAAAATATTTATATGATGTTTTACATTATACAGAAGCATGGGAGTTACGATCTCGGCTATAATTAAGATCACTTTTTCATCAATTCAGAGAGATGCTTACATGTAATTTTTATTTTTTTCTTATAAAATGATCTCTATTTTGTTCTTATAAATTTACAAAATAACATCTTCTCATATTCAGTTTTACATTTTTTCTTCCATTTTTTTTCACCTTCATTGCATTTATTTTAATCTAGGTTATTTTCCTAGAGAAATTTTCAATTGTACTTTCGTTTTTAGCATTTTGGCTGCGTATCCTATTAAGTTTACAACTTAAATTTCTAAGCTTTTAAGTTTTTTATTTTTATTAATTTTAATGAGAAAGAAATATCAATGAGACAGTTTCAAAACAAGTTAGTAAGACAGTTACAATAATTAATACATCGTATGTTGTTGTCTTCATAGTAGCTATTCAGAGATCAAAATAGGATAGATATACAGCTACTTTCTTTTAGCTCGATGAGAAGAAAAATTTGTACCAATAGGGTTTAGACAAGATAACATGGTGCATCTTTTAGTCTGAATAGCTCTTATTTTTTTTAAAGTTATACTTTTTACCTTCTCAAGATTACTTAGTAGAGCTGTGGAAATAGCTTAGGAGTCTAAGCTCCTGCTGGCCCCAATGTAGGTGTACTGATCTGGCCACCAGGACTGGGGTTGGTGGTGTACAGTTGTGATGCTAATGCTGGGGAGGTTGAAACAGGAAGATCACTACAAGTCTGAGCTGCATAGTGAGACCCTGTACCAAATATGTTAAGAAAAGATTAATCAGTAATTTTTGATAATCTAAAATTCCTTAATTGCTAGCAAAACTATATTTACTTTTCTTATACATTTTAGAGAGATTTACTATCTTTTCTAGACATTTTCAATATCCAAAATATACATATATCCAAATTAGCTGTTTTTAATTTCTGCTGACTTTCATAGCCAGTAGCTTGAGTCCAGACATAATTTATAATCTGCATTTTTAACTCATTTCCAAAGTGTCAAGACCTGCACTAGTAAAATGCCAGCTACTTTAAAAAAATTTTTTTTTCGTACTAGGATTTGAACTCAGGACCTTGGGCTTGCCAAGCAGGTGCTGTGTCCCTGAACTACCTTCTTAGCCCTGAAGCAACAGCTTTTGTATACAATTGACTCTAACCTTTAGTTTCACTGACTAAAACAGTCTCAGGATCTAATACCAATGCTTGATTACAAGAAACAAATTTTACTATAGTAATTTCATGCAGAGAAAACTTCAGAGCAATGAATGATGGTGAAGGCAATTCTCCAAGAAGACAAAAATCTGCAATGTATCCATGCCTAACCATGGCCATGAAAATGTAGGAAACAAAAACTGAGCAATCAGTAAGTAAAAGAAACAGAGAAACGAATGAATCCACTATATACTTGAAGATGACCACTCTATACAAAACACACAGATCCAGAAAACAGAAAATCAGCTAGGACATAGTCAAACTCAGTAGCACCATTCATAAATTAGAACACATAAACTGCAGTACTTATTTGCTGCAAAATAGAACAATAAACATTTTTTTCTCAAATGTATTTATTTATTTATTGTATTTCATATAGAGTCTACAGGGTCTCATTATACAGTTCTGACTGATAGTGATCCTTCCTAGTTTTCAGCCTCCCAAGTGCTGGGATTACAGGCTTGTGCCACCATGCACAGTGTCAATAGCCATGTCAGTGTGCCACACGGAGGGGACAGCATTGAGGCAAGAAATTGAATCCCAGCCCCTGTGTCCGCCTAGGCAGGTGCTTTAATCAGCTGAGCCATCTTGCTGGCCCACGTTTCTGAAATTTAAATTTGAGAGCTTATCTGATGGATCACTAGACAGATTACATATATGACAAAATAGCCTGTAAAACATTTCTAAAGAACTTAAGAGTAGAAGTCAATAAGGTCTGCTTTCAGAAAATAATGAAATCAAACCAGAAATCAATAACAGAAAAAAAATGAGAAAGCAGCACTTAACTTGGTGATCACACCACTTTTTAAAATAACATATAGATCAATTAAGAAACATTTAAGTAAATTTTAGAATGATTTAAGCCAAGCAAAAAAAGAGCTTACCCAAATAGGAGGAATGTAATGGTAGCCATGGCTAGAGGCAAGTTTGCAGTGCTAGATTCATACTTTAATATTTTTTTCTTCTATTTTAGGGAAAGGTCTACAGGGTGTTCAGGGTCTCAGTACTAAACTGGACTCATAGTGATCTGCCTGCTCACAGTCCCCCGAGAGCTGGGATTACAGGTGTGCGGCAACATGCCCAGTCTCAACTGCCTTCTCAGTGAGCCCTGGATAAATATTTTAGAAAAAAACTATATATATACTCATTAATCAAAGTTCCCACTAGAAGAACCCAAATAAAGAAGAAAGAACTCTTCCTTAAGTAAGTGGAAGAAAAACATAAAACTAGAGTACAAAATATTGAATTTTAAAATAAATCAGTAGAGATTCATCAACGCAGAATATCTACTTTGAAAAAATTCATAAAAGTGGCAAACCTTCATCCAGGGAGAGGAGCAGAGAAAGCACACTAATTACTAACAGTATAAGTGATAGATGGGGCACCACCACAGATGTCATGGACAACAAGAGTACGGACAATCCTTGACTTAGGATTTTGTGACATCATGATGCTATGAAGGTGACACATGCACAGTAAGAGGTGTGTGTTGAATTTTTACATAATATCAGATTGACAACATAAACAAGGAGCCTTTATTCTCCTATGCTGGAAAATACTGATAGTGAGCCACAAATCCCAGCAACTCACATGTTGAGGAGAGTACACAGCTGAAACGGTACAATGCACAGCACTGTAGCTATGATGCTATGCTATGATGTCGGATAGATGAGGTTTATTAAATGAATGTTCAGCTTCTGGTTATTTTCAATAATGGGTTTATTTCAGTGTAAGCCCATCATAGGTCAAGAACTATCTATATAATAAAAGAATATGCAAATAACCCTATACTCCTGAACTTGATTATCTAGAAGAAATGGAACAATTGCTTGAAAGATTCTGTATACAGAACTTACAAAAGGAAGGGTGGGCCACATAGCTCCACAGATTAAAGCAGCAGCACGCAGGCACAGGCAGGGTTCCATGACTGGGCCTGCTGTGCCAGCCCCGCCCTGGTGTGTGCTGAGATGGCAACTGAGATTGGCCATGGTAGCATGTGCCTGTAAGGCAGATGGGAGGGGCAGATGGGAGGCTGTAAACAAGCAGATCACTACAAGCCTGATCTAGTAGTGAGACCCTGAATGCCCTGTAGACTCTTCCCTAATATACAAAAAAAAAAAAAGAAAGAAAGAAAAGAAAAAAAGAAAGAAAGAAAAATAAATAAAGAAGTACACTAGGAAAAATAGATGTCTGTATGGTTCCTTATCAATTAAAGAAATGGAATAAATGATTTTTGAAACAGAAAGCACCAGGACAAGATAGGCTTACTGGTAAATTTTATGATATAATTTATGGAACTTGTAGTTCTAGGCAATATGTTCCAGAAGTTAGAAGCAGAGATAGTACTTCTTACCTCATTTTATGAGGTCGTTATTATCCTATTACCAAAACCAGACAATATAAAACAATATAAAACTACAGACCAACCTCCACTGTGAACATCGATGTTAGAAGAGAAGGAAGGGAGGGAAGGGCATGGAAAAAAATCAAGATATTATCTACAAGTACCATGCCGTCATGATGAATGCAGTCATTATGTCCTAAAAAATGTCAATAAATATTAAATATATTCTCTTTTATGGCATAGTAGTACTCCAATTTACATAAATACATTTTCTTTTTCCATTCATCTGTTGATTATCCTACAGAACATTTCCAAGATTTAATAAATATGACGTGTGCTTCTACAAACATAGCTATGCATGTGTTACTGCAGTACAATGTTTTTGAGTCTTTCTGGAAGATATCCATAGGGTGATACCTAGGTCAAATGAAATTTCTAGTTTTAGTTCTTTGTGGTCACTTTATACTCATTTCCATGGATGTTGTATATATTGGAATGCTTACTTTCGTGTCAAGCATATAGAAGGGTTTCTCAATTATAATGCACACACACACACACACACACACACACACACACACACACATTAATTCCAATGATTTGCAGAAACAATTATATATCATGATGAAGTGTATTTATCCCAGTAATGCAAAGCTGGATCAACATTGGAAAGTCAGTCCAGTGCAATCCACACCACCAGCAAGCTACAAAGAAATCGTCAAATCTATAGATGCATAAAATACATTTAGTAAAAGTCAACACAAACTCCTGATTACAAAAGTAAAACTCTTAGCAAACTAAGATTCTAAGGAACTGTTTCAACTTAATGAATATCTATTTACTTAATTTTTCAGGGAATACAGTGAAGTATTATAAACCCCTCAATGAACCACAGACACCTAAAATTGATCAAGACTAATTTTAAATGATTGTTAGAAATAAAATTTAACTTTCCTATTTAAAAATAGTAATTTCCAAATATAAATTTCCTATTCCAGGAAAGTAAGTCTTTGCCACAACTAAACTTGTGATCTAAGTTTAGTCTTAACTATGTTTACAATTAGTATTAAACTTCAAGTCACTTATTATCATGTTTTGGGGCTTTTGAAAGGGGAAAAATATAGCACAGGAGACATTTTATGATAGTATTTTATAATGAGTCACCCAAGAATCATGTACAAGAAGTGCAGGAAATCTGTCCAGACACATAAAATAAACATTAAAGACTCCAGCTGAGTACCTAGATCCTAATATCATGCAATGGTCCAGATGAAAACCTGCAACTCATAATAGTGCCTCCTGCAAATAAAACTGGAGTCATGGAGCTAATGACAATGTCTCATGCAGGCCTACTTGATGGATCTGTGCTGGAAAAGCTGAAAGTTCACTGGTAGAATCTAGGTAGTCTATGCCAGCGGGATAGAGGATCTGCACTAGCAAGCTGAGAAATTTGAATTGGAGCTGGAAAGCAATGCTCAAGGTAAGCACCAGATCTCTCCGCAAAGCACCACAATGATCCTCAGCAACTGTGAATCCCTGAGCTCTTCCAGCAATGAGAAAAGCCGATGATAGGCAGGCCAAATAGCTCATCGGATTAATGCACCTTAAAGCAGGTGCAGGGGCCAAGGGTTTGATAGCCTGGCCCGCTGTGCCGGCCCCATCCCTGGAACATGCTGAGATGGCAATTAAGACAGGACATGGTGGTACGTGCCTTGTAATCCCAGGCTGTAAACAGGTGGATCACTATGGGTTCAGTCCAGTAGTGACACACTGAATACCCTTTAGACCCTTTCCTTAAAAAAACAGAAAAAAGAAAGTTTCTGAAGGAAAGCTGAAGTGACAAGCTTCTGCATGACAAGATCCTCCAGCAGAACAGCCCAAGAGAACTAGCAGCTTCCAGTAGCTCCAACACATTCTCCAATTAGCGTCCCTAACAGCATTCTGGCAGCTTCTGTTGTTCTGCCTTTATGCTAATGACAACAACCTTCCTGCATCCAGCACCATGCTACTTTAATTCAGCTCGGTGTAATAAGTTGACCACCAGTTAGAAGTCATCACACTTATCAAGCACTGTGAAACCTAAGCCTACAGATAAGGAAATACTGAACAATTTGGCAGTAAGCATGGTAATCAGGAATGAAATCTCATCCACAACTATAAAGTCTGAAGCTCTGGAAGATGGAGAGCCAGGATTGTCCAGGAGGGCCTTACAATAGTAAAGTAAGACAAAAGACATGGAGACGGTGCAGACACACACACACACACACACACACACACACACACACAGACACGTACACAAAACAGGAAACTCCAAGCAAACTGCCAATGGAAATGCATCAAGAAGGACATCATTTTAGGAAAATATATTAAGTTAGGGTTGTGAAAAATGTTCGTAACTAGGAGGTAACAGAGAACTGCTACCAAAGAACAAATCATGGTGTCCAGTCGATCTAAGAAGAAGACATGTACTTCAGTGACTTCCTGTTTCAGCTCCAATTTATGAAGAATTTGATAGCAATTACCCTTATGTGCAAACATGAGAAAGATGAAAGGGGTTATAATTAGTGAATGTTCTGAAAGTAATGGCAAACCACAAGCCATCTAAGATTCACTGAATGTCAAACAGAGCAAACATACAAAAAACAATGGCCAAGCATATTATATCCCAAATAAAGAAAAAAACTGAGACAAAGAATGTATTTTAAAATAAACTGGAAAAGGAAAACAAATGACCTTATGTACAGAGGAACAAACATAAAATTTCCAATAACTTATCACTAGAAAACATGCAAATAATTGAAGAATAGAATAAAATACTTAAAATAATCAAATACAAAACTGCTAAGCTAGAATTCTATGTGCAGTGAAATTGTCTCTCAGAAGTGAAAGATTAATTTCCTTTTGCACACAACCAAAACCTGAGAAAATTAATTTCTATCAAATCAGCACTAAATATTTTAAATGTTAAAAGTTATTCAGGTATAAAAACAAGAATAAAAATCATTAGTATTTATGTGTACAAAGAAAATATATACATGAAGTTATTAAAGATAAAATATTTTATACTTCCTTTTTTCTCAAAGAAAACTGCTTAAAGTAGTAACAACACCAACTACTCAGAAGATGGTACCAAGAATGTACAAATGGGATCATAGCAAAGTCACCAGGTTCTACACAGAAAAGGAAGTCATTAATAAAGTGAAGAGACCAGGAATCATTTCTTTGGCAGCCATTCCTGAGACTGAAGACTCATATTTAGCATACATAGAGAGCTCAAACAGTTAGACTCCTCAAAAAATCCCAAAGCAAAAATGAACAACTGAAATGAACAGCCACTTCTCAGGAGTACAAAAGGACAATAAATGGTAAAAAATAAATAAATAAATAGAGCTCAACATCACTGACTATTAGAGAAATGTAAATTAAACATCATTAAGAATCTATCTTACCCCAGAAAATAGACTTCATTAAATTATCAAATAATAACAAAGGATAGTGAGGCTGTGGAGGAAAAAGAACCCTTTCCACATTGTGGCAAGAACAACCACTAAGGAAATCACTTTGGAGAGTCTTCATAAAACTGAAACTACAAATACAACCAGACCAGCTGTTCCCCTTTCTAGTCATCTTCCTGAAAGCATGGAAGGCATTATATTACAATGCCAAATGTATACTCATTTATAGCAGCACAATTGATACTCGCTACATCTTGCAAGCAGCTTCTGTGTCCATCAACAGATGAATGGACATAGAAAATGTGGCGTTCATACTCATGAGGGCACTCCTCTACCACAAAGAAAGCGGAACTTGAGTCTCTTTGTGGAAAACTGGATGCACTATTAAACCATAACATTTCTTGAAATAACACAGACATGGAAGCTTAAAAATCACATGATTTCTCTTGCCTTAGAAAAGATAAAAAGCGAAAAGAGATCATAGGAAATAGGGAGAAACACTTTAAAAAAAGATTGAGACAATAGGGGAAAAAGAATGGAGAGGAGAGCAATAGAAAAGAAGAGGTGCTATGTACATAAGGTAACTCCCCAAGAGGAGCACAGCATAATGTATTTCAACATGTACCAATAAAGTGTGTATGTATGCATATAAATAAGAACAGAAACAGGAACAATAAAAACAAAACAATGCCTTAGGTGGTTCTGCATACAGTATATGTGTATGTGAAGTGAACTGACAGTAATATACCACATAACAGGACAGAGAACTTGGAACATTCTGTTCAAGACAAAGCCTTCCCCATGGCTGCACAAGAGAATACTGTGATTTTAGTCAGAGACACCTAATTTATAAGGCCAGGAACATGCTTGGGCTTCTTGTTTTTGTTCCTTATTCAAATGTCTTTTGTTGTGCTAAAGGCATCGATGCATTGTGCCGTGTTCTCCTAATGTTAGGATGGAAAGCTTTAGTGATTCTTACCAAAAGAAAACTTCATCAGGAGGAAAAAGGGCATAGTGATTACAAATACAAAATTGTGTGGTCAATTTGAAGGTTATTAGCATACATTTCTCATTAAAATGTATTAATCAGTCCATACATACTTAGCCCTGTGTTTGTCAAGAAAAAGAAAACAATAAAAAGAAAAAAAGGTATAGTAAACCATACTGTTTAAAATAGTTGGTAAAATTGTGATTTAGACAGGACAGGTGCACTGAAGGAACTTCACACAGGAGGGGCAGAAGTTGCTTCAGAAAATCCAGGAGAAAGAATCAGCTAGCCTCATCCTTTACACATAGCGCTGAACTGCACTTAGGGGCAGGATTCAGCCTTCTTGGTAACCCGGGCAGCTCAGGCAGAAAACTGACACAACTGCCGCTTGACTTGCTGGAATGAGGACGGCAGCCTTCTCCTCCTCCTCTCTGCTGTGAAATGAAGCAGGTGCTTGGAAGTAGACGTTTTCTTTCAATTTTTTTGTTTTCTAATCTAGAGTGAAAGAGGGAATGAGAGACAGACAAACTAGTCTCCAGAAGTTCTGAGAGAAGGGCTGTTATCATGTCGCTTCTCTCTCAAGCCCTCTCCTCTCTATAATTACTGCAGACTCCCTCTCATCCCACTCTGCCTGCCCAGTTCTTGATCAGTTACAAAAGACTGTGACAGAAAAAAGAATGTCCACTTGTTTCAATTTATAACCTTGTTGTCTCCCCTCATTTTGGTCCCCTTAGACCTCTGAGTTTTTCTGAACTGGTCCTAGATTTGAGTGTCATGCTGTTTGTTCCAAAACTCATCCAGTTTTGGTTTTAGGAAGCAGTGCATGAATCTTAAAACCTTCACAAAGCAGCCCAAACATAGAACTCAGCTGGGACTTTTCATCCTAGGTGGATTAAATTTTATGACTATTTCACTGTTTGGTGATTTCAGACAATGAGATTCATATTTAGCAAAGCTGTCCAAAGCTTTCAACTTGTTTTTCAGGCATTTGTACACATGCGCATACATGTGCATGCTCCCATGCACTCAATGTTGTTATGTGTGATTGGTTCATATACAGACGAAGGAGGATTCGCTCTACTTCCTTGAAGAATGCAATTGGCTAAATTGATGAGACAAACACATTGCATGTTGCTTTGAATTTTTGAATGTTTATCAAATAAAGCTCTAAAAACTAAGAATTTTGTTTTCAACAGACCCATTCTGTCCCTCTCAATCCTTGAGTCTCAGTTCATAAAGGCAAATACTTGCACAACTTGAGAGAGAGAGAGAGAGAGAGAGAGAGAGAGAGGCAGGCAGACAGACAGACAGACATCTTAATATGGAAGATTAAATATACTTTAACCTTGCTACCACTGTCTTCTTGACTCTCCACCTACACACGCAAATACACAAATCATCATGCCCAGTCTCCTCCATGTAGACATGTTTTGGTTAGAATAATATTCTGTTATGTATTTAAAGATGAGGTTGGGAATACAGTAGAAATTATTTTTCTTAATGAATATCACTTAGCTTTTCTTGGAGTTTGTTCTAAATTAAATTTTTGTTTGTTTTAACTTACTTTTCTACTATTATGATGTATTTTTGGCTCCATCTTTTCTGAAACTCCTTCCATATTGTTGGATCTCAGATGGCTACTGCCTTTGAAATACAGCACCTTCTCACTTCTCTTACATAGAATCTCCTCTTTTCTTTTGCTACATTTCTTCCTCAATCCCCATTCACTCCCTATTGAATGGAAAGTATGTGCCATTTTCACTTTTAAAGTAAGCATATGAGGCAAATTATTTTAGAATTCCACATGTCTAAAAATGCATATATCTTCAAAATTAAGTTTGCTACTTGGGGAGGTCATCTTTCAGCTTCCAGAATTGCTACTGTAAAATCTAACCATAATTTGACGTCAAACCTTTGAGTATGGATTATTTTTTGTCTCTTAAGAAGCTTTTTAAATGAATATGTGAATTTCAAACATAATTGCAATTTGTAATTGTGAAAAGTTGAAGCTCATAATTTTCTTTTACATCGTATTAGGATTAATTGCCTTATATTTTTCTTCTAACAAATACATAGCCATTTGTAGTATTTACAGGTGGTTTTCAGGGATAAAATCAGAACATTTTGTTGATAAACCTGTATGAATATCAGGCAACATGACTGTATATTCCAGAGATTACAGCTAAATGAAAATAATTTCTTCTAAAAGAGCTCAATTGCAATGTACATTTTTAATATATATGATTCTTAGTAAAAATATAGTTACATACTAAACCATTGAAACTAAGTCTGTGGTCCCACAAGCAATAAATGGAAGTTTTATCAAATTATCCATTCTAATAGCTTATGGTAGAAATATTTCTAATTCCAGGAATGTTGAAGAGATTTTATGTTGTATTTGGAAATGTTACAAAACGTGAAAATATTATTGTTATCTTATTACTGAGTAAAGAAGCTCCAGTTATGTTCAGAAAGGACTGTCCTTTGGATGTGATTTGAATTCTGTATAACATAAGAATTCATAAGTTTCCTTAGCATTGTGAAAAAACACTATTATTAAAATAACAAGCCATATTGTATTCATTATGAAAAAAAATTAGTAAATGATAAAACGTCATTTTTTTTTTTTGTCTTTTTGAGACAGGGTCTTGCTATGCAGTTCAGGCTGGCCTTGAGCTCACTTTTGTAGCCCAAGCTGGTCTCGAACTCACACCAATCCTCCTGCCTCGCCCCCCCCCCAAGTGCTGGGATTACAGGCGTGCACCACCATGCCCAGCTTATAAAACGTCTTTTAAAATTACAAAAACTTCTTGCTATGATGGCTGTGTTCCCAGGGTTCACTGACAGCGATTGAGACTGGGTGTGGTGGCATATGCCTGTAACCCCAGTGCTTGGGAGGTTGAAAACAGGAGGATCACTATGAGTGTGATCTGTGTAGTGAGACCCTGTAGACCCTATAGTACATATGTAAAAAAATAAAATTGCAAAAACTAGGGGTTGGCGAGAGAGCTTAGCTGACTGAAGCACCTGCTTAGTTAGGCAAGCTTAGGCAAGTGCAGGGACTGTGGTTCTATACCAGCATCAGCACCACATGTGGTGCCAGCCCCACCCCCAGGGCAGGCTGAACCAACCAGAGTCTGGGTATAGTGATACACACCTGTAATCCCAGAGCCAGTGAGGCTGAAAATAGGAGGATCTATATGAATCTGAGCTGTGTAGTGAGATTCTGTAGAAACCAAGTACATAAAAAATAGTTTTAACAAAAAATTATAAAAAATAAAAACAAAATTATATACATATATATATATATATATACATTATATACATATACACACACACACACACATGCACACAAATTCACTCCTGTGTATATCTGATTGTGTGTGTTTATGTTTATATGTACCTACATTATACTGCTCAGGATTTTTTTTTTTTTTATGTATTTGATTGTTAGTGGTTCTCACTTCACAGCTCGGACTCGTGGTGATCCTCCTGCTTTCAGCCTCCCCAGCACGGAGATTACAGGCATGTATCACTATGCCTGGTCTCTGGCTGGCTCAGCCTACCCTGAGGGCTGGATTGGCACATGTGGTGCTGAGAATTGAACTGCAGTCACTGTGCTTGCCTAAGCTTGCCTAAGCAGGAGCTTTAGTCAGATGAGCTATCTCACTGATCCCTAAAGTACTCAGTTTTATCCCACAATCATATAGAATACCAGTACCTCTAACATGTACTTCTACCACTATGCTAAATATAAAATGTATAAATTATAAATAATTTATAATTATAAATTATAGTTTATAAATTATAATTACAATTAAATTATATTTACAGCAAACCAAACTTCAAGTATTTTACTTAAAAATTGTTTGATGTAATTTCTGAAATTCAAACAGGTTTAAAAATGTATCTAACTGGAAATGTTTTCATTTTGAGATCATAGTCTATATTTTAAATTTTAAAGTTGGTACTTTTCTATGTTATTAAATATTATAATAAATCTTACATATCTCTTATCCTCAAATTTACAATGAATTCTAATAAGTCATAGTGCTTTTCTTCTCCATTAGCACCACACCTTTAAAGATAAAAGGAGGATTATTAATACTTTAACTTTGAATTCCAGATATACTGATGGCATCGGCTCAAATATTAAAAGTATAAGAAATTGAATCTAAAGAACTTCCAATTAATGGAAATTTTTCCTTATTTCATTCTGCTTTAAAAGATCACCCCCCCCCCAAATTCCACGCTAATTTCACTAGGGTTAAAAGAAATCACAGTGAAAGAGATTTGATTTTTCAGTTCATAGAAAACATAGTTTCTAAAGTATCAAAATTTAGCCTGAATTTTAGACCATCTATATCACACTGTTTGAAACACAGATTATTGTTCTCTAGTCTTGTGAACAATTTGATTCATAAACCAAAGTGCTTGGCAACATTTTGCTTTTGTCTTCAAACCATGCAGCAGGTGGCAAACAACACAATTGCTTGTATCTTTTCTGCACAGTATGAACTTGGTCATATCTTCTATAGTTTGTGAACTGAGGTGTGGGTCACTCATTCTTTCTCCACTTGTTACACGATAGAATCTCAGCTGGGTGAGGAAAAGGAAAGAAAGGCTGCCTAGTGCCAGACCTAAATGTGTCACTGATCTTTCGATAGAGTATTCCTTTAATAAACTTTCCTGCTTATAGACTGTGAAGAGTTAGAATTACACTTGAATTCACACCGCTTGCAGAGTGAGGACTAAAGGTAGATCTATGAAATAGAAGGTAGAAGCTAGAGAGTTGAAGACTTGCAGCATTTACAGTGAAAGAATTCAGCACTGAAGTGGTTATTGCCCTAGTCCTTGAACAACTGCAGTTCTGTACTATGTACTGGGACTTCCATAACCTACAGGATCACACCAGCTATCCATTAGATCACACATAGAAGATAGGAAGCACAGATGCAGTCGCTCATTCCTTGGAAGAAACAAAACCCAGGAAAACACATGCTTTCACGCAGTGCAGTGTGTCTGGGGTAGCACTGGATTCTGAAAGATAACAATTTTGTACTTCGTGGTGCTGCACATAAGGTTGGTTTCATAAATGCTGTCTTGGGACATTCACCTTGTGCATTAGGTACTCTTCTCTCCTTGCTGGGACAGATACCCGAACTCAGAATGAGCGAAAGAAAGGTTTATTTAGCTCACAGTTACTAGAGTTTCCATAGTTTAAAGCAGCCTGAATTGCATAGCAAGACCTTGGAGGCTTATTTGCTCAGGAGAGAGGGTCAGCGCCTCTGTCTTCTCCAAACATCTCCTTCCTGCCCAAGATGGCCTCAGTTGAAGAAACTGCCTCCTCTCTCTGCAGGGCCTAGAGGAGAGGCGGGGCACCACTGTGTCCAGGATGCTCCCTCCACACCTCAGAGAGACTGCAGATTGGTAGTGGAGGGGCAGAGAGCACACTGCCAGTTTAATGGCTAATGCTTCTCTGACCCCGCCCATCAAGCCCTGCCCTGGTCCTCTGGCCACGCCCCTTAAGCCAATCGCTGCTCTTGGAGCCACATCTGCCCTGTGACTTACGTGAGGTTTTGAGTAGACAACTGGAAACAACCCATAACATCTTGTCAGGCAGGCTTTGCACTAGACTATTCCCTAACTGTCTACAAAGCAAAGTGACGCATAAATCACTTCTCATGACAGACTTTGACTTGCACAGCACCAGAAGTTTGGAGCTAATACTGAACAAAGCCATCAACACCTTATAGGAGCCTAGAGGAAGAGTATTAGGCCACACTGGCACAACAGGCAGAAGAAAAAGAGAGTGGTTAGACGACTGTGCTTGTATTTTAGCCAGACAATAGACAGACTTTTTAAACTAGGTAACAATGGGAATAACTGTGATCTGGTTCAGAAATTCAGAAAATGTTCAGAATACTGTGCTCCATTATAACTACTTTAGTTATTTAATCAACCAGACACTAATGTGGTTGATTTGTTCTTTCAATTGACTGTTATGCTGACCTACAGAAACATCCCACATGAAAAACTTCAAGTAAAACCAAAGTAATAGTATAAAATTTTAAACAGAATTTTTGTTTATACTCTAATATTCTTCAATTGCCATATATTAACGGTGTTGGTTGTGATTATAGGGACTGTTTGGATTCAATTAGTAAATTGACCTTAAATGGTCTAAGGATGGTTTTGAAGCACAGCAGCATTGCAATACAAGATCTTGCATTTACTCGCTTGTGAGCTAGCTAGCTATTTCTTAATGGTACCATAGAGGCAATCAGAGCCTGATGCAGGTAGGCAAGCCCTCCACTACTATGTTCCATTCCCAGCCCCACCATACCTCTCTTAATTAAAACATAGGCTGAGAATAGTAGTATGTATTTCACTGGGTATTTGTCAAGATTAAATTAACATATGTAAGACAATCTAACATCTCTTCATAGATTTTAAAAGTTAAGTAATACATAATTTCTCCATTCTCTAACAACTCCATAGCTTTATTATTTTGTGAATTATGAAGTTCACATTGAGTCCTGATTCAAAAGACAACCAAAGATATTTTACAGGGGATCATTCTTTGTAAGAGGAGAATCCTTGACTTCAAAAGTAAGGATAACAATATTGAAAAGCTGTGGAGCATTTTGATAGACTAATTAATGCTTCTCACTTCCACCGTATATGCCCTGATCCTAATCCCTGGAACCCCTGACTGTTACCTGATCTGACAAAGAGGCACTTTTGTAGATGATGAAGGCTGTTGCAATGAGGAGGGGGGCTGAGGCTGGATTATCTGGAGGAGCCTTATGAAATCATAAAGGTCTTTAAAAGCAAGTTGCAGGCCAAGTTAGCATCAGAAATGACATGGGCATGAGGGAAAGGGATTAGAGTGAGGTGGCCAGAGGACAGGCTGTAAAAATAGGCAGAGGCATGAAAATAGACTCTTGCCTGGAGGAAGAATCCAGAAGGAACCACCTTGGAGATGATTTGGCTTTAGCACTTCACGTTCATTTCAGACTCCTGACCTCCTGAACAGTTAAGGGAATGAACTTGTGTTGTTTTATGGTGCTAAGCTCACAGTGACTTGTAATGGCAAGGATAGGAAACTATCAGATAAGCCACATGCAGAAACACATTATTTTAGAGCTTCTGAATATAATTAAATTATTTCGAATAGCTGAAGCCTATGAGATTCTTAAAAAGATATACTTTATATGAATAACTGTTTTTGAACTTTCAGAGATTTTACGTTTTTTCCTTAGTAAGTAGAAATAAAAGAAACCAAAGATTAATCTCTAATGCAATTTTCACCATGATGTTGTAGAATTTAATCTTTGGGTTTCTTGTTTTCATTTCTTTATTCCCACGTCAATATTAAGTCAAACACTGGAAAACTCTAGAGGAAGGGTGCTGTCATATTGCCAAGAGATTAGAAGTCATACATAAAATCAACAGGCCACCAAATATTTCACCAACTTGACCACAAGTCATCTTCCATCTCCCACATCTCTTTTGCCATTCCCTTTCCTCAGCCAAAGAAAATGTGACTATAGCCATTGACACTCCTAATTTAACTACACAGTGATTTCCACAAAATCTCTCCAAAAACAGCAAGAGAGGGGCACTATTTAAATTTCATCTGCCTCAGCTGATTATATTTTCTTTAAGTAGTGTGCCCAATGTTAAAAATCCCCATGTATATAAATTTTCTGGGTAATAGTAAATTGCTATGAACTTACAATAATTTGAATAAATCTTTTTATTAAAATCATCTGCTAACACTAAGCAAATGGATTTGTGAATTTAAAAATATCAATACGTTTGTTTTCTGTCACTGTTGGGTGATGCAGAAGAACACTATTTATGAGTTTCTACTTCACTAGACTTCAAATCCACAAGTTCAACATGTGAATCACTAAGCTTAATAAATGCGTTGGTGGAACCATGTTCCTCTATGGAAAAATCTAAGGGAGAGTTTATTTACCTGTCTTTCTTTACCAGCTTGCAAAGATTTCCCATGTTCCTCCGTTCATAGGCTCCACCCTTCATATTCAAAGCCAGAAATGTCACGTAACTGAACCACCTTCCATTGTTACATCTCTCTCAAGAGAAGCTTTACATGTTTAAAGCAACCATGGGTTCAAGTGGATAATCCAGGCTAACATCAATTTCCCTATCTGTTTCCTGAATCTTATCACCAAAGTCTCTTCACCTTGCAATATAAAGTATTCACAATTCCAGAGATCAAACCATGGATATCTTTAGGAGCTACCATCTGCCTAGCACACGTAAATGCACACAATCACATACAAATATTGAAACTGACATCTATAGAAGGCAAGTGTACATAGTGGCATGATGATCAAGAGTAGCCAATTTATCTAAATTACTGAAAAAGACTGACATGCAGAGATTTCATATTACTTGATTAAATAAAGAGCACTTTCCACCAGAATTAGTTTTGTGATTATTTCCATAGCTGTCTTATTCTCTCTGTACTTTATCAAAGGGAAATGGAAAGTGTGGAGATTGGGAAATGGAATATTATTAAAGGGTGGGGAAAAGAGGGAAGTTGAAATGTGTTAGATAATGTTAAATATATGTTGACATGAAATTACTTTTAAAGTATAGTATTTGTTATCATCATGGCATACTTTTACCAAGACTAACATTGGGCCTTGAGGCATGGAAAGTACTCTCAGTTCTGTGGTCTGCCTTAGTTTTGGTCATGTGGGATGCCACCAATGAGAATGGCTGCACACATTTTGGCCAGGATAACTAATTGCCTCTTTACTTTAAATCATAGACCTCTGCTTTTCATAGGCAAGAAAAAAAATGAAACTGCAAAAGAAAATCTTGGAAAGAATCATTTTGTATACCTAGATTATTTTTGTAAGTCAAAACAGTATTTTTAATATGATAGTATATGATAATTTTTCCAATCTTTTCACCAAAAGCTATTTACAGTAGCTATATAGTTGATCCCTCCATATATACCGTAGACTTGTTTGTATCTTGTATCTTTGTATCTTGTTTTTTCTGTTTAAAAAATGTGAGCCTTTTCTGAAATTATAGAATTTACTTTGGAAACATCATACATAGAACTTTCCTGGGTTCTTTTGGCAGATGTAGCTGCTACTCAGTTCATGTTTCCTCTCCTTATAGAAGTTTAGGCAACATTTGTGCTAATAAGTAAGCCTGTGGTGCCTGTCCCTTTCATGTCCAAGATGGGGCCTTGGATTTTTTTTTTTTTCTATGCATGTGAACAACTCCTATAGCACAAAAGGAGAAACAAGGAAATCCACTTCCACGATCCTTGTATTCAGCACCATGAGTGAACTAAACAAGGCCCATTGGATCCCTACACCTAGCACAATAGCATTGGAGATTAAGTTTCAACATAAACTTAGGATGTGATAGAAGTATTCAAACCCTGGCAATTCCTGATTTGTATGTATTGAACAGAATATCAGAGAAGCAGTGAAGGTCATTTGACTTGGACTACAGAAGGATGAAGGCAGACATTTCCTTTAAGATTCTCATCCTCACTCTGTCTCTGTCTCTGTCTCTCTCTCTCTCTCTCTGTCTCTCTCTCTGTCTCTCTGTCTCTCTCTCTGTCTCTCTCTCTCATGTCCATCTCCATTGCTGTATCATCTTCTTTCATTTCAAACTGGGGACAGTGCCTATTATGCTTTTTATCTAGATGACCCTCAAATCCTTATGCATTCACAGGTGGGGACTCCAGGAGGAGACTGCCTCATGGGAGTGTGATAGCCATCGGTGCATTCATCTACTGATGGATTTATAGCTAAATGTGACAAAAGGATGTTAGCCTGCTTGGAGAAGGTGGTCACTGGGGGCAGTGTCACTCTTCCCTGCTCCCTTGATCTCTCTCTGCTGATCACTGCCATGCCATGAGCAACTCTCCTCTGCTATGCCCACCTGCCATGGGGTCCTGCCTTGGAGTCAGCTTAGTGTATGATCTGAAACCTCTACTGCAAGCCAAAAGAATCCCTTAGCACTGTGCCCTGTGCTGGAATTATGACCTATCACTGAGAAAGTAACCAAGATTCGCTTTGTGAAAATCTCTATGAAATAAAAACTCTCCCAGCAAGCCACATACCTCTGTGGCCAACAGCCACAAAGGCAAGTGAGTAATAGCAAAGTCAGAGCTTAACTCAGGAATACCTTAAAAAGCCTCTAACCCAGCTGTGTCTCCACTGTAGCCCAGTGGGAGCCAACAAATCCATACCTGCATTCCTCATTTACAGAAAGGTAAGCTAACAAATGCTTGTCACTTAGGGAATGATGTATTGCAGAATGTGTTACACATTAATAATTGACACTAAAGCCAGGTGTGCTAGTGCACACCTGTAATCCCAACACTTTGGAGGCTGAGGCAGAAGGATCAGTGTGAGTTTGAGACCAGCCTGTGCTACAAAAGTGAGCTCAAGACCAGCCTGAGCTGCATAGTGAGACCCTGTCTCAAAAAATACAATAATAATAGTAATAATAATAATAATAATAATAATAATAATAATGATAGACACAAAAGGTGTTGATTGCTATTTAAGTTTAGCGTTAGCAAAGTTGAATATTGCCTTGTTCATATATTAGTGTTGTATATTGTATATTGTGATTTCTGTCTTCATATGTCCTAGCATTTTCTTGGACAGCCTCTGCCCTTCTAATTTGTAAATATTATTTATAGTTAAGAATTCTACTTCTTTCTCATATATATATATATATATATATATATATATATATATTCCTTATTGACATTTGATTAATTGTCCTTATATTATGCTTATGATATTTTAACAAGAAATAGTTTTTGAACTAGACTTGAATTTAATCTTTTTTTCATTTTCATTTTAATAGAAGCATCATTTCTTTACATAGCATGTAACAAAGCTCTGGTTATTAATTAATAGTTCATATTTATTTCATAGCCTAGCCCTTCACAATTCCCTTCATTAGTCCTAAAAGCTTACCAGTAGAGCCTCCTGAGTGTTCTAGGAAAACAGTAATATAATCTGCTAATAATGATGGATTTGTATGCTGTGTGGTTGGTGCAAGTTTTATGTCTATGTTTGTCTTATTTTCTTGGCAAGAAATAAGTGACTAATTGTATTAATGACGACAATTGTCCTTCATTTCATAATTTAAAGGCTTAGCTATAATAGATCACTTTTAGGTAAAATGAATATCATAAGCATATCTGATATAAAATTAATTGTTGGATGATATTTTTATAAATATATAATAGTTTTGTGTTCGTTTGGTTGTTTGTATTCCTAGGTTA